>JAVQJS010037191.1:0-27289 GCA_036024795.1 Galaxias rostratus
CCTTGGAATCCCCCAGTCAGAGCTGGTTAATGTGGCCCGGGAAAGGGAAGTTTGGGAAGCCCTGCTGACACTGCTGCCTCCGCGACCCGACTTCGGATAAGCGGATGAAGATGATGATGGTTTGGTTCATGTCAGCACTAAATTAATTACGTCATTCTCAGAGTAAGAGGTAAAAAACTATTTGCACTACTTAGTTCGCTATCAGAAATTGACACCGGACCAATATAGCGGGCAAAATTCAAATTGAAGTCAGACTCGAAAACAGCAGTACTGGGATATCAATTTTGCAATTACAATTGTTTGACCATCATCTGAGTCATAATAAAAATCCAAATGAGCATTTAAAAATAAAAAATATTTTATGGTTGTGCACGGCCAATGTCTGCCAGACTTAAAATGAAAAAGAAAAAGATACTAGACATAAAACCTTTTAAGTCATTACTCGTAGTACTGCAGACAGTATTATAATGCTCATTCTAATTTGAAAATGCAATACAAAATGTTTTGCCTAATTTTAGGCAAGCATTATTTATGTCACAATTAAAATGCAATTCTCAAACTGTCTGAAAAAGAAAAAGAACATGGCATTTGGCTGTGCAGAGGACAATTTTCAAATGCAATAAGCGAATTAGCACTACTATTCTATAGTATTTACATGTACAAGTCACTTCGCACTTTTGGTGTCAACACAAAGATGAAAATGCAATCTGTCAGTCCTAGGTGGGTCTTTAGTTTTGTCATCCCCTAAGCATTAATAAGTCATTACCTAAAGTAATCATAATAATAATAATAATGCATTTTTTATTTTGTTTTAAGGGCCTTATCAAGACACTCAAAGCGCTTCTACACAATTGGGTCACCAATTAACATAATAGACTGAACAATGGACCGACAGCTATCAAACACCCAGTCTGAGTGATACCACGGCAGCTAATTTGCGCCAGACTCACTCACCCAACATATATTACGGAAAGTGCCAGTTTCTTAATTACTCAAGTATGAGTCTTTTTTTTTTTTTTTTTTTTAAATCGTCAGCTAGATTCAATTATTTCTTCACGAAACACCTTGCAGTCTGAAAAATAATAATGATAAATGATCAATAATAATGATAATTTATTTGAATTACAATTGGTGTGTGTGTGCAATGGGGGTGTATTCTTACTAGGGGATGGAGGCAGTGACACGGTCCCGAATGAAGGCTCCTCCGTACTTCGCAAGGCCTGGCCACATGGCGACACCCCTACGCTGACGGAGCTTTGCTCTGATTGGCTGGTTGAACTTTCCTCCGATTGGGGAATGTCACTCCAGAAACTGGCAGTGGAGCAAACACTATGCCTGGCACCTGAAAGGAAGGTAGATACACAAACCGTCACTCTCAACAAACAGTGTGACAAGGCAGGGATAGAGGACGTATCTGTTCAGCATGTGTGAAAGACTTATTAAATTAAACAAACAATAATAAAAAAAAAAAATACGTATACTTTATATACTGTATATTTGTATCAAAGAGACAAGCCGTAACGTGTAGCTAAAGCATTCTTTATATCAAAGAGACAAGCAGTATAGTGTCTGATCCCAGTAGCACTGGTTTCATGTTTTACAAGGAAATATATGTGGAAATAATTGTAGCATTCTATACTTAGGAAGTTCATATTGTAAAACAATTATTTATGAAAAATATACTTCAAATCATTCATCATGCTATTATATAATGTTCTGAACCCAATCTTCAAACCTTCGGTAATTTAACTATAAACAAGCTAGCAAGACAAGATTTTTATGATATGTTATCATTTAAAGAGCGTGCTGCCGGGAAAGAGACCTGGTCTACAGGTCAGATTACAGATTAACCCCGTATAAACAAAATAATAATAATAATACTAATTAAGAACCAAGTTGCATTTGCTTTTCATTATACTGAGTGTTCTTCCTAACTTACATAGGGATAGGGTGTAATAATATAACTATATTCTATATTGATTGTGCATTAACTCTGACAAGTCATTTACTGCCGCAACACAATCCAGATGAGAATTATATAAGTATATAAGTTTACAAAGCCATGAATAATATAAAACTGAAATGATTTAGAAGAAAAGGGTGTGATTTTAGCAGTGGTGAGCGTGTGCCATACCTTTCACCTGTGCGTCCGGGGCGGGAGCTGGACAGAGCTTCTCATCAAATAGGACCCAGACATTCTGTGGTGGAGGAAGAGCCATGGGCTCCACACTGGAGAAGGTTTCTGCAGAGGCAGGAACTGGCTTCTGCAAGTCGCTGGCCACCACTTCTAGATACAGACCAGAAACTGTTTCCTTATGACTATATAAAAGCTGTGCACATTGTTTAATTGCTTTACAGATTATGCCTTTATCAGCATAAAACCGCTAGAGTAGAGTGTAATGTATGAGTGTAATGTATGTGTGTAATGATTTGTAGGCAATTAGGGTGAGGTCAAAACATTGATTATACATTTCTATGCCTATGCAAACAATATTTTAAGTCCTTAAATTTGGGAATGCACAATCATTTCCACATGAAGTAATGATTTTATGTAAGAACATTGATTTGATGACGGCTTCATTCAACACTTATCTTAAGATTAGATGTAGACTAGAATGTATAATGTCTTCCCACTCAAATTGATCGTAAAAGCATCCAATTCTATTGTGAACTTTACCAGCTTGATGTCTGGCACTGCTCTCCATTGGTGCTTCTGTAAACACAACCCAACTGGCCCTCGCTGCCCCACCCAGGTTCTTGGTGGTGGTAGTCATCTAGGCTGTGTTTGATTAGGTGTGTGTGTTTCACTGCCAGCACTTGTGCCTCTGAGATCCATGCGTGTCTCATCAGGCTGTAGGTGAACAAAAAGAAACAGAAGTTAATTTCTCTGCTCCATATTCCAAGTATGCTTTGAAACACTTCTCCTAGAACCTCAATTCATTTACGTGAAGTGAAATTAATTTTTACTCCAACTATCTTTTTTCTCCCCACAAAGTAATTGTTGGGCAATAATAACAATTGGATTCTTATGAAGACTTAACATTAATCATCCAGAATATTCAACTGCTTATTACATTTTCTTGAAGTCCTACAAAACATCTAATTGTATTCCAACAGAGTCTGAACAACATTTTATTTGATGTCAAGAATTAGTGCAGATTAAATAGAAAATTAGGATTCAAGCACATACAGAAACAAAATGTTAACATCTAGAAATATTTTTTTTTACCATGCCAATTATTGTGTTATGTGACATGGTAAATGACACCATATCTGTGTACACTTTTGAAAGTGTTTTCTAACCCTAGCTGACAATAATCTTTGCCATGTCTTCGCCATAGCAGGGGAACCAATCAGAGAATCTTCCCCCTCTTTGATCGGATTGAAAGAAAGAGTCCCAAAAATGGTTCTTCGACCTCGCCATAGGCTTGGAAACCTCTTGCAACACTTTAACTTAATTCAACCATTTCAGAACAAAGAAACCTTTATCGAACCACCACACAACTTCCAATATTTATTCAAACGATTCAGAGTTTTTACCAAATCTGGGACGTGTGGGATTGCTTGATCACCAGCTTGAACCAACGCCACACTGTTCTCCTTCCGCAAGGTCATCGACAGGAGCAAAGAAAACCCAACTGCAACTCAACTGCAACACTACTAACTCAACAAACTTTCCATCCCAAAACAAACTAATTTACAGAACACACAACAACTTCACACAATGGACTCCGTTTCAGACCGTTACCACTAAAACCACATCCAGCAGGCCGAGAATAAAAACTTCATCTGCTTTGCAACACAACCCCACCTGTGGTCTGAAAGTACTGTCAAGCCCACTTTTAATGCTAAAGCTTTCTGCTGTGTTGTGCTTACCATCATTTGTCAATATTGTAACGGTTATACTATGCATGTTTAGATACTAACCACTTTAGTTGATCAATTACATGATTGTCATTCTTTGTAGTACCGTCATTTTTATTTGTTTTTAGACAAGTCAAAAAATATAATTGGTTTGCATTCAAACCCAGCTGTGTCATATCTTTGTTTTCATACTATCATTTGTTCTTGTAACATTGAACGTCACTACTTCAGAATTGAGATTAAAACATTGAGTATTTCATTATTAAACGAATGCCAAATGACCTTGGTTTCCTGCAGAGCTGTGCTTATCCCAAGCTAAAATTCTGTGTTGTAGGGCTCCATGTACTAGGCAATTACCCTTCATCACCTTCATTGACAATAATATTAATTTATGAATTAAATGATAATCTACAAATTGATAAAGCAATTTACATATGAGACGTTGTAAACCAGTGCAGAATGATACAGTTGTTTTTTTAAAATGATGGTTTTTTCTCTGTACAGTAATATCAATTTAGTTCTAAGTAAGTAAAATTATGTCACTGTCCTTCACTCTAAAGGCAGGAGTTAAACCAACAGTGGCAAGTTGGGCAAAAATTGTATCTGTCAAGATGAATAGAGATATCAAGTAGACAAACGAAAGAGATTAAAGGTAGATGGACAGAAGTCAGACAGAAGTGCAATCCTAGGGAAGATGGAGAGGGAAGTATTGTAGTTGTGGGACAGGGTAGAACGGTGGGACCGGTTAAGGTAGCGAAATAAAGTGTGAAATGAGTTGAACAGAGAGATGAATTGTTTTGCCCCTGGCTGGGTCCTCTAGCCCTGTGACTCAGCTCCAGGCCAAGCCTCTGAGTTGGCACTGTGAACAAAAACCGCAGACTTCACTATCTGAACAAGACCTTTAAGCCTTATGTTTGTATAAGGCGGTAAACACCTAATTAGGATTACAGACAAACACACATACGCAGGATATTCTGTGATAAAAAAGGCAACAATTTACATTCAATCTGTTACACCAAAATACAGAAGAAAGTTAGGATTATTGCTCGTTTGGGAGTATAGGTCCCTGTTCCACTTTTACAGCAGACCGCAACTACCCAATCCACTGTGTAAACACTGGTCTTCTCCTAGCGCTGTTGGAAATATCGTTGACAAAACAAAATGCTACTACGTCAATAAAAGTTTTCAGCAGACTCCAAATCTTACCTAATGGCTTTTTAAATAGCGACTTGCCTGTTGCGGTGCCTCATACATTCAGCCATGCACTGCAGAAATTAATGCCAATCCTACCTTAAATTGGAGCGGTGGACACAGAGCGCGACTATGTTCCTAAAAATATCGACTCTGTGTTGGGCCCGCACAGAAAGTACTCATTGGTAATTATTTGAAAATACTAATGTTCAAAGTTAAAGACCATATCACAGTTTTTGGTTGTTGTAAATAAAATACAGAAGAATATCGAACGTAACTGCAACCTGTTGATCAGAAACTGAGTCCGAGCATGTCGCACTCAACAACACCGCAGCTCAAAGCTGCAATTGTAACAAAATAAAACAATGATTTTGTGACGACAGTTTACTAATTATAAGATAAAGTTTAATTTTGAACATCAAAAATAAAACGTTTAAATTCGTGTTTACCTACCGTTTGTGGCTGAACTCTTTCGGTTGTACCGGTCAGTACTCATTGAATACCGCCTCTTCAGTCTAGAATGCAAAATCATCCCACAACGCATGACTGAACTTGCACTGTGCGTTGTTTTCGTGGCTTTGGATTGGTTGGCAAATGGATTGTCACAGATTTTTTAAACCACTTAATGATAACTGCGAAGCACTCCGATTTGATTTATGATAGTAAGAAAACGTGGGCCAAACTAAAATAATTAAAATGATATCATCAACGTACATTGTTTTGCATTTGCTCCCGAAACATGTAGTTTTTTATCAGAGAATCTATACAATAGGTCATATCCTTAAAAGAAAAAAAAAGCTTATCAAACGCTCAAAGGACAAGTAGAGGACTACACAAACCGCGATTTAAAGGAGTAACTCAAAAATGCCCCCCACAACATCACACCTGGTAGATCTGCAAGTGCTATTGGCAAAACATTATTTTATCATAGCCAATATGTAGGCCATATGTTAAATATGTCTAATTCCAAACTGAGTTCTCCACAATATTACGAAATATGCAAGAAAGAAAAATCTGCAATGAGTAAAAACCATTAGTATAAAGTATATATATAATTTTTTTTTACAAAACGTCAAAACGTCTATGCACATTATACAATGCATATTATACAATAGGGTGTAGTCAGAAAGTTACTGCCTCCGGACAGTACAATGAAGTTCATACTTGGATGAGGTTTTGATATGTAGTAGATCGAGTATAGCCGCAGTGACACATTATAAGATACATACAGTATATTTAGGATTTCAAGATCCACAGACAAAAGTAGATAAACATATTGTAGATGGAGTGTGAATACTTACATACATGTCTCCACTGTTGGGTATATTTGTCATGTTTGATATATTGTATTTTAATGTGTTTTACAGAACTTAGCTCTGTGTGTTTAAAACACATTCTGTATATTAACATGATTTGATTTCCTTATAAACTGAATGCTTTTGTCTCTTTTTTTTTATTTCTTTTTTCAACTCCATTTGAGTTGTCATGTGTCGTCCTGGCATTTTATAAAAGCCAATAATGAAAGTAACACCACTCATTTTGTGAACGGGGCTTATAATTGTTAGTACTTTCATCTAGGCATAGTATTCACTTCCCCTTAAAGATCCTCGCCTTGATTTTCTATTTCAAACAACCAACCCTTGCAATACAGGCTGTCCTGTGTTCAACATTTAGCATCTTGCACTTTCTGAATAATTTGTTCAAATAATTTCTGATTAAAAAACCATGAACACATAGTTTAGATCACTCACACGAAACATGATAGTTTCAACGGTTCATGGTTGGTACATGCATAGACGGGGCTGTCAGTCACAACACAACAATCCTTCCTTTTTTTCATGAATCCATGATGGGTGTGTTTGTGTATAAGTTTGTCATTCCCAATCAGCAAAGGTTGGACACAGTATTGTAATGTCTGCTTGTGATATGAGCCGGGAGAGACAATAAATTGACAGTTGTACGTTGTCTGATGAGTCATCGTTGGTGTTGTACTAAATAAATAAAAAAACATTTTAATGATGTATTATCAATAATCAATACAATCCTCTGATTGCACGTTATAAAGCATATAAAAGAATGGGGAAATCCTAATCCAGATCAGTCTTCTTGAAGTCCTTCTTGAAATTTCATTCTAATTTTGTCTGCTACCGGGTACAATCTCCACATGAAACTGACAAAATGTTTTATGGCACAAGGAAGTGCATCACTAAACCAGGAAGAGATGTCCATACTTGGAGTATAGTCGTTGGTTGTGCTGGCAATCAGAGGGTTATGTTTTGTTTAGACATTGGTGGGGACACAACACTAAGTAACCACTTTGGTGGTGGGGGGACTTCTGAAAGGAAACAATTTCTAAATTGTCTTGAAGGGACAGAATTATACATTCACTGGACATTTTCCTAGGTACACCTTGTTAGTACCGGGTTGGACCCCCTTTTGCATTCAGAATTGTATAATTTATTCATGGCGTGGACTCAACAAGGTGCTGAAAACATTCCTCAGACATGTTGGTCTATACTGACATGATAGCAGCACTCAGATGCAGCAGATTTATCGGCTGCACATTCCTGATGCTAATCGCTCATTCCAACACATCCCAAATATGCTCTATTGGATTGAGATCGGATGACTGTGGATGCCATTTGGGTACAGTGAACTCATTGTCATGAGTCACTAGTCAACCAGTTTGAGACGATTTGAGCTTTATGACATGGCACAGTTTCCTGCTGGAAGTAGCCATCAGAATATGGGTGCACTGTGGTCATAAAGGGATGGACATGGTCAGCAACAATACTCAGGTAGGCTATGGTGTTTAAATGATGCTCAGTTGGTACTAAGGATCCTAATGTATGCCAATAAAATATCCCCCACACCATTACACCCCCTACAGCCTAAACCGTTGATACAAGACAGAATGGATCCATGCTTTCATGTTGTTTACGCCAAATTCCGACCCCATCGTCCAAATGTCCCGGCAGAAATTGAGTCTCATCACACCAGGCAAGATTTTCCAATCTTCTATTTGTCCAATTGTGGTGAGATTGTGCAAAATGTAGCCTCCGTTTCCTGTGCTTAGCTGACAGGAGTGGCACCTGGTGTGGTCTTCTGCTGCTGTGGTCCTTCTGCGTCAAGGTTTGAGGTGTTGTGCATGCAAAGATTGTCTTCAGCATACCTTGTCTGTAACAAGCGTTTATTTGTTACTGTTGCCTTTCTATTATCTTCAACCAGACTAGCCATTCTCCTCTGGCATCAACCAGGCATTTTGGCCAGGAGAACTGCTGGTTACTGGATATTATACATTTTTTGGACCATTCTGCCCAACAAACATGCCACGTTTAAAGTCACTTAAATCACCTCCACCACCACCAAGCAAGCGGTTAGGGTCACCAAAATCACCTCCAACAGGCAACAGCCTATAGTAACTTGAATTATAAATATACAATATAGCTTCATAATCAATTATACCATTTTAATTACACTGGAGTTAATTGTTCAATATATATGAAATCGTTTTAAATAAATATATTCTTAGTGGTTAAATGTGAGCCCTGTGATGGATTGGCGATCTGTCCAGGGTGTACCCCGCCTTTCGCCCAAAGTCAGCTGGAATAGGCTCCAGCCCCCCCGTGACCCTGTATAGGATAAGCGGTTCTGATAATGGATGGATGGATAGTTAAATGTGGTCCTTATGAATGTATAATGTGTGTTAACGTTGCCCCTTCAAGTGGAAGCAGATGTAACTTTACTTCTACTTATTTTTAATCAATATGACTTAGATGTCAATAAATGCATTTGATGAGAGTAGAACACAGATAAAAGTTGCAGAAATAAATACCTGTATCCAAAGAGTTGAAGAGGTTGTTGAGAAAATCAGAAATGCCTTGAAGCTCAAAAATTAGCTCAGATGCTCATTGTTTCCACTATCCATCCTCGTATTTTGTTTGTTGTTATATGTCAACCCTCTCCCAGTGGATAGTGACCCCAAATAAAGGATTGTCTCGAGGAAAAAATCTGGGGAAGAGTACAGACACATTCTGCTACTTTAAAGGTCACAATGAGCACAGTGGTCTCCATCATCTGTAAATGGAGGACGTTTGGAACCACCACGACTCTTCCTAGACCTGGCCGGCCGTCTAAACTGTGCAATCAGGGGAGATGGGCTTTAGGGAGGTATTCAAGAACTCCAAGGTCACTCTGTCAGAGCTCGTGTGTTCCTCTGTGGAGAGCAGAGAACCTTCCAGAAGGACATCCATCTCTGCAGCAATCCACAAATCAGGCCTGTATGGTAGAGTGGCCAGACAGAAAATAATCCATTGTAAAAGGTACATGGCAGCCCGTTTGAAGTTAGCAAAAATACATCGGAAGAATGCTCAGACCATGAGAAACAAAATTCTCTGGTCTGATGAGACAAACATTGAACTCTTTGGTGTGAATTCCAGGTGTCATGTTGGGGGGAAACCAGGCACTGCACATCATCAACGGTCTAATCCCATCCTTACAGTGAAGCATGGTGTTGGCAGCATCATGCTGTGGGGAGGTTTTTCAGTGATAGGAACTTGGAGACTAGTCAGGATAGAGGAAAAGATTAATGCAGTAATGTACAGAGACATCCTGGATAAAATCCTTCTCCAGAGCGCTCTTGACCTCAGACTGGGACGATGGCTCATCTTCAGTAAGACAACAACCCAAAGTACACAGCCAAGATATCAAAGGAGTGGCTTCAGGACAACTCTGTGAATGTCCTTGAGTGGCTTAGCCAGAGCCCAGAATTGAATCCGATTGAACATCTCTGGAGCAATCCAAATGGCTGTACACCAACGTTTTCCATCCAACTTGATGGAGCATGAGGTGCTGCAAAGAGGAATGGGCAAAACCGCCCAGAGATAGGTGTGCCAAGCTTGTGGCATCACATAAAAAAAAGACTTGTTGCTGTTATTGCTGCCAAAGGGGCATCAACAAAGTATTGAGCAAAGGCTGTGAATACTTATGTACATGTGATTTCTAAGTAATTTGCTGTTAATAAATTTGGTAATAAGTTTTTTATGCTGTCATTATGGTGTATTGTGTACAAAACTTTGAGGACAAAAATTTGTTTAATCAATTTTGAAAATAGCATTTGCTAATGGGTCCTCTAAATAAGATTTTCCCCATCGCTTTGACAGAATTGTTAAACCAAAATTTTCACCACATGCTACCCTCCCAAACCACTGGGCATTTCTTCAAAAACATGGAAAAGTGAAGCACTGTCTGCTGAATGATTTCCGAATGCACTATATTCAGGTTAAAATGCCACTTTATGACAGTATAGTAGTTAGATAGGCTAATTCATGTTGGATGTAAAGGTACAAGCCTTAAGACACAATCTCTTTAATTGTTCCCTATTCAAAATCTACATCACACATCAGAAAATCTTTGAAGTGAAACAGGGGTAGGCAAAAGTGGACAAACAATAAATAAAACCCGAAACATTCAATGTATATTGGCAAAAAAAAGGTGCAGCATGAACAGAAACAATGAGAACTGAAAATATAATAATTTTACTTGTGTACACAGCCTTGATGAACTGATTTTTGACATGACAGTGCAAATGTTTATTTCACATTGTTACCTTTTAACCACAATATAATCTAGCGGGTGTTAAAACATGGTATAACCTGTGCTGCAAACATTTTGAAAATCAAATACCATATAAGTGTACACAAACATATGTTCTATATATAATGTACAAGACATACATATCCCCCAATCCCCATCTGCAACAAGCTGTCAAGAACCCCTTGTCCATGTACTCCTTTAAACATGAATTGCGTTCATTGAATTTGGTATCTATACTTTAAGCAGTCTCTTGCTCTTTTCAGAGGCCTTCTCATTGGCGTTTTCTAGCTTGGCAATCCGGGCACCAAACTGTATTGCTCTTTTGGGCTGCACAGACGAAGGACCGAGGCCCAGCTCCTTGGCAGCCTGTCGTAATAGCAGTTTCTCACCAACACCTCGTGGTAAGGACAGATCTGCTTTTACCCACACCGGTAGGGAGTTTAAGTAACTCACCACATCTTCATCCAGGTAGGGAAACCTTAAATATAAACGAGAATCAACGATTCCAGTGCAGTACGATTATTCATACAGAAAAGTCATTACAATTTTTTTTTATATTTTCACTAGCCTCACAGTTTCAGACAACATGCATAAACCTTTATTACATAATCTAAATCAAAATCGCCAAGCAATCAATAAGGCATTGACAGTAGGCTTCAAAATAACAAGCAGAGCCTATGTGAACGTTTTGAAGAAAAAACATACCTGTTCCGTCGGACCTCTGAGTGCACTATGGAAACTTATAAAGGAGCTTCTTAAAATATCATTCCACAATTGCATTTTCATTTCCCACATATGTATGTGTTAACTGAACATTTGAATAAAGTCCCTCGTAAGCTTCCATAGTGCACTGTCAGACGGTTTCCTGTATTTGTAAAATGTGACAGGTACTCCTAAACCTAGTGCCGGTAGTTTGAGCCCACTACAACTGTTGATCACTGTTGCACATTTTAAACCCGTATGCATGCACAAAATAGGGATAGTCCAATGGACTTAATGGCCATGTTTTTATAAGGTTGCTCATTAAGAAAGAAATCTTTGGTTAGCAACCAAAAGATCCCAAGATGTAAAGCTCAACCAAAAGCCTTCCACAGGTGCACTTTTTACTATTATTTTCAATATTATAAAAAATATTATTAGTATACACGATCAGCCAAATCATTGAAACCACTGGCAGGTGAAGTGATTAACCTCGACCATATCGTTACAATGGCACCTGTCAAGGAGTGGGATATATTGGGCAGCAAGTGAACAGTCCGTTTTTGAAGTCGATGTGCTGGAGCCAGGGAACATTGGAAACGTAAAGATTTAAGCGACTTTGACAAGGACCAAATTGCCATGGCTAAATGAATGTGTCGGAGCCTCTCCAAATCAGCAGGTCTTGTGGGGTGTTCCTTGTAACCAGTGATTAGTACCTACCAAAGGTTGTCCAAAGAGGAACAACCTGTGCATCGGAGACAAAGTCAAGGGTGCCCAAAGCTCGTTGAGGAGCGAGGGCTAGCACGTTTTATTTGATGCCACAAAGGAGCTACCACAGCACACATCGATGAAAAGGTAAACGATTCCTCTGGCAAAAAGGTGTAATGGAAGGTGGCCTGGTCTGATGAATCACATATTATTGTAGATCATGTGGGTGGTGTTTGTGTGTGTGTGTGTGTGTGCGCCCCGTTTGCCAGTGGAAGAGAGGCACCAGGATGCACTATAGGAAGAAGGCAAGCAGAAAGAAGCAGTGCGATGCTCCCACCAATGCTCTGCTGGGAAACCTTGGGTTCTGGCATAGTGGATGTGGAAATTACTTTGACATTTACCCCCTATCTCCAAATAGTTACAGGAGAAAGTACATTCCTTCATGGCAACTGTATTCCTAGATGACAGAGGCCTCTTTCAGCTGAATAATGCACTTTGCCACACTGCAAAACTTGTTCAGGGGAATGGTTTGGGGAACATGACAAAGAGTTCAAGGCGTTACCTCCAAATTCCCAAGATTTAAATACGCATGAGCATTTGTTGGATTTGTTGAAACAGCAAGTTTCCTTCTTGGAGGCCCCATCTCACGACTTACAGGATTATAACGATCTCCTGCTAACATATTGGTGCCAGGTACCACAGGACAACCTTCAGAGGTCTCGTGAAGTCCTTGCCTCAAAGGGTCAGAGGTGTTATGGCGACACTAGCAGAGTCCTATACAATATCAGGCAGGTGTTTTTAATGATTTGGCTGATCGGTGTACATTTCATTTAAACATAGATTTAGGAGTCTGTTACCTATTTGGCTTAATAAGCCAGAATTCTCTTTACCCTGTCTTTTAAACTTGGCCTTGTCATCTAAGCAATCTAAGTCAAATTCCTCAAGCAGCATTAGATCGTGTGATTATTTCAGAAACCAAACAGATGGCTACAACAAAATCTGCCATTTAAATGTTTTGATACTAGTTGCATTATTAGATGGCACACCTACAGTGTATATTTCTGAGCAAAAAGGACCACAAGCAATCTGTAATCCATAACTTTCTTGTAAAAGAAGAATGAAAATGCCAAAGTGTGATTTTATCAATGCAGCCTTATTTATGGTTATTGAATGGTGTTTAGCCTACCTAGCCTCCTTTCCATGGTCTGCTATGACTCTGTCATCTCGGCCAAGGTTCCTTGAAGAGATTCTGGCCAGGTCCATTGCCAGCTCTCGAATCAGTCCTTCATACCCAGCGGTGTTAAATCGAACTCTGTGTCTAGAGTAACCAGCTAGCTGCTCGTCCGCACCAATGCCAGTTAGAATTACCTGCAATCAACATTTCTTGAACTATTAAATATATGTTTATCTGTACCGGCTTCATTTTCTACACATCAATACATGCATGTATCCTTTAGATGGTTTGCTTGTATGCTTATTGTATCTTCATTGAAAGAACCTTATTCTATTGGATGTTTTCATAGATGGTAAAAGTTTAATTTGTTCATCGGGATACACTGCACTTTGAGAGACTGGTGTGCTGCAAGAACACAGCAAAAATATTAATAACTATTCCTAGATGACATCATCAACAGTTTATCTGTTTGTGTTAAACTGGAAAGCAAGCAACATTTTTGGCACTCTGACTTACATCCATTACATTATAGCCTAAAGTTGTTATGCCATGGCCACTTGTCCATGGTCAAATTAAAATAGGAGAGTTACACAAGCTATAGTACTGTAGTAATTCCCCCCAGTTAATTAGAAAACAGCACCCGAAAAAAACAAAAACATCTTTACAAACACTGGATAACATGCAGGTTCACGTTACCCTAGAGCGAATACAAAATGTATTAATTAAATAATTATGTGGTAAGATTTACCTTTGCAGAAGAAGTGAAGAGCTTCTTTTCTTCACCGTCTGTTATCAGGCCAATACCCCTAGCTGCAAACCACACAGCACATCCTATGCTGTCATCTAGTACGGTCTCCAAAGGATGCACAAGATCACATATGTGTTCCTGTCGCATTTTCTGGAGCTCTCCAAGTGTGACATCGACTTCAACAAAGTTCCATATTCTGTCCGAATTTAAGTTCTGAAGTTCCTTCAGACCGGCCCTTCCAGTGACTCTGTCAGGAACATTGAATGAATTATTGATCTGGAAATCTGTGTTTTGCGCCTGAGAACTGGGGAGATTTTTTTTTTGCTTTTTGGTTTTCTTTGTACACTCCTCTACACTTGGTCTTTTCAGCTCAAACGCCACATTGAGAAGGTCTATTGGTTGATCAATAGGGATGTGGCGATCGGTTAAAGCAGCCAGAATCATTGAGTCAACCCCTCCGGAGAAAAGTATAGCCACTGCAGATAGACTATGGTTTGGTGGTGAATTCCCCTGAAAGCGAGGAACACATTGAACACGCTGCCTCACTGCTTCACTCAGTACATCAATGAGGCCATGCACCTCAGGCACATTCTTTCTGCATTGAAGCAACATTTCAAGGTGTTCGATGGAAACGTCAATTTTTGAATTAGGTATCACGTTTTCACTCAATTGAGGGATGTTCATATTGAGAGGGATAATTGAAGAAGTTAGAAACAGTCCTGACTGGTTTAATGTTGCAGTGCAGTTGCTAGGAACACTGAGACACTTTGTTGACAGTTCATCAATCAGGTGATCCCATGGGTATACTTCAAAAGTGATTAACCTGGTTTTGGCGAAGGTTTTTAGATCCATTCGATAAACACCAATGGCTGGAATCTCTTCCCATTTCACACTATCAGAACCAGAGAGATAAGCAGCCACAGATGTCACGGTCAACGTACTCTCCTCCGGTTCAAAATGCCAAAGTAAACTTCGCCTGCCTAAGACATCTCTACCAAACCACAGGTATTCTCCAGCCTGTTGATAATATATAAATGCCCACGGACCTCTAACATTGGACAGGACTGAAAGAATCTCTGAGGGATCACTGCTGGCCGACAGGTGCTGACAAAGCACCCGGGTGTCATTTTCCTCCGGTCCCACAGACAGTCCCCCAAAGACTTCCCCATTCCATCCTAGTACATTACCCTTGCTGTCCTGAGCTGGCTGCGGGGTCAACACTCCCCTCATGTGAAGTACATGGCCGACAATTTCACATTGATAGGATGGATTTGTGCCATTTAGGTGAACAGTTCCACTTGAATCAGGTCCTCTTCTTATAAGGTTTTCATGAACACTCTTTTGTAGAACATGGTGGGTGGATGATAGGGACAGGACACAACAGATGCCACACATGGTTAGGGTATAGATCTTCCAGATTTAGCTTGGGATTTCTGGGATTTCCTTTTTCAAATTATCCAGCTCCTCTAAGGGAAAGAATGTCACTTAATTAGTAATTTTAATAAACGCGTTTAGAAAAATGCATACAGTGAAAGATTTTGAGATTAAAATACTAACTTTTGCATGAAGTCAGAGCTTGTCCCCTGTCAGTCAAGAAGAAGATGTTGCTATTGCGTTGTTGCACAAATACTCGCTAAAAAATATACAAAGAAAAACACTTTGTAAAAAAGTAAAGCACAATGAAAGCTCATAATCTATGTCTCGATTGGGTTACCTTTTGTAACTTTCAGACAAGTTTCTTTGACAAAGGTCTGGCAGCGTCACTATAATGTGGTAGCATTTTAAGGATCTTGACGCAAAGTACAGTGTATTGATTGTGACAAGTAAGATATACGAAGCATTAAACTTTTAAAATATATGAAAATGCTCCATGCCCCATTCTATGAGTGCAGGAATTGACAGACTGTTCGCAGAATACTAACCCGCCTAAACAAGCCTGTGCATGACATGTTAGATCTGACCTTTTGCATAGACATACAACAAATATTATTGCAAAAGCAAATATCCTTGAAATGTAATCTAGGTGGTGTGATTGTCATTGTAAATTAGGCTCTGGAGGATATGGCTGGTGACTGTCATACTACAATAGCTATTCAGGCAGGAATCTGCAACAAAATGTTTTTTATTAACAATTGTTAAAGAGGCAAGTATATGATATAAAATAGTTTGTGAACCCTTCTACTTATCTTCCCATTAGTGATAGAAAGATGATTTTAATACAAATTGATGTGGCTGTGGATATTTCTAGCTTGTTCCTCAGTTTTCAGAAACATTTACTCAATGGGTGTGTAGGTTTTGCACTTGGAGCCAGGCAAACACGTTTCTGATGATATTTTCAGCCGGAGCCCTGTTACAAAACTGTCAGAAAATGACTGACATTCTAATTTCTAGAAATTTCTCTCACCCTTTTTTTCTTTAGATGGGAAAGCTCAGCAACAGCAATCGTTTGTTCGTTTATCTGCAGAAGAAGAAAAATATTGCTTAGCAGGATAAACCACTATCGGGCATCGTTCCTAAATGTTTTCTCTTATTTGTTCATGAGAAAGATTCTAAGAAAAGTGAACGTAAGATTCCAGACATGTTCTTCGATTGCAGAGTAGTTTGCAAATGTGTTACCAGGGGTGATTTGAGAATCAGACCTTTGAGATTAAAATACAACGGGCTGCAGTGAAGTGCGGCTTGTCGCAATCATTTAATGTTTCTGTAGCCAGGGAGGTGTGTCTTTAGTTTCTGTCATTCTGTGTGCCACAATAATATAATACAGATGAGAACTAGTGATGGAGGAACTGGACCATTTTATTTACCTGTTTCTTTAAATCTCCCTCAGTAAAATTAACGACTCTCATTAGAGTCCGTTGGTTCATTACACAGGACAGTTTTATGTATTTCAATCAGATGTAATGATCCAAAAAACAATTAATTCCTTGACTTACTTTCATAGGGACTAAGCATAAAGTGTCATGTGACAGTGAAGCAATGACGCAGACTCTAATCATGAACTAACAATGTATGGTGATCATGTAAATACTAAGCCTATGCAGCCATCACTTAAAAATTAACAAACGTCTCTGATCAGAAGACGTTGTCGAGGGGTAAACTTCTCATTCCTTTTCCCTGTCCTGTCTTTCATTCACTTTTCATGCTCATCTGCTTGCCGTGGAGAGAGTAATTGATATTTGGCGGTATGCTGCAATTTCACCTGCTTATTTTTATTTAACATATTTTATTTATTAATGTGTGTAAAGGTGAGTATGTATAGCACATTATTGCAAAGTACAAAAAGTAAACAAGGACAACCTGATTATAAATGTAGATTGTAACTTGTCTTTAGTTTGTAAGTTCATTATTCTGATTGGCTAAATACAACACATTACGTGTCAGTAAAAAAGTATATTTCAAGTCCCTTTTGAATGGACCTAATGGATTTTTTATTTATCTTTTTTTTTAACAAATAATGATGTTGGTTAGTATGGCATCGACTAATTTGCCTACTCTGGGCAAAGTTAAATCGCTAAAAATGCAGATAATATGGGGCTGCAAGCAACTTTTAGTTCCTCAAAAAGTAGTTCCTGGGACTACAATTATCGTTTGGTCGGAAAATAGTAGTCAGCTGGAAATTGCCGTAAGATCAAATTGACCAAATCACTCTCCTAAACTACCTGTTACTCCCATCCCAAAATTAAAAAATTGATCATAAAACACATGCAAAAGGTATACCAGATGAGATGCCAAATGTCAATTGCACAGGAAAAGGTATGCTTATAAACAGCGCAGATCACTGAGAAGAGATTGTACCATGATGCCTTGCTCTTGTTCATTATTATTTTTATATTCTAGACTAAATTTAGGTAAAAGACCATGTAGCTGTAAAGGATGTTAGTTTTTCTAAGTATCTGTTGCATTATATACATATTTTATCCCGGACAAAAAAGTAAACGAATGTCAAAGTTGGCACAGCTGGAGGCATCGCATGGCTGCATAGTGGTATCATCTCGGTCAAATAAAAAATAAAAAAAAAGTCACTAAAACTGTCACTTTTAACTGTCACACGTTTAGTAAGTACCACAAATTAGGGTTCATTTATTGTTTCATCAGTGGATAAAAAAAAAGAATACACGTTTGTCCTATCTAGTGTCACTAGTAGTGATAAAACTATTTACGCAAAGCCTGACGACTTCACCAATATGGCTTCTTATCCAGACAGTGTGTTCAAAGTTGAAAGCTAATGATAGGTTTGTCGTTCTCTCTTCACGGTCAGTCACAGTAAACGAATAATAACCGAACAGCACTGCTCGAACGTACCTTTTTTTTTAATTCGTCCATCTGGTCTGTCGTTTAACATTACCTGTATAACGCATCTGTTACTTTAGCTAACTCTGTTTTGATTAAACGTGGCCTGTATGATACACTTCCAGGTTAGCGGTTACATTGAGAGGCTGTTTCAGTCAGTTTACATTATACAGGTTCCTCCCTCGTTTATATAACCCAGAGCTTAGATTACGCATTTTCTTCATACTTGATTTATAAGTAGTTGTGGGCATGACAAACGTTAATTGTCTTTTTTAAATCAAGTGATCGTGCAGTGCATGTGCCAAATTTGTATTACTTACTAAATGATTGTTAATCAAAACAGAGTCATACATTTTCAGTATATTTAAGAGTGACAGTTTGGGTGTCAAGAAAGTATTGGTTTGTTTACATTCGATACCTTGGTGTAGCCAAACATTGTCTTCAAAAAACATAAACATCCTATGGCCAACATTGACGTTAGTTTACTTCTTTGTCATGGGAAAAATAATGTTTTTTGTTGCTACAGATACTTCGAAAACTTCACTGACTTTACAGTTACTTAGTCGTTCCCCCCAAAATTAAGGCTAAAATATAAAAAAAATGGTGTGCTGAATAATAATTATATTTATAAAGCGCTTTTCAAAACCCTAAAAGACGCTGAATACCACAAACGTGTCAAATAAATTTTTTGTGCTTTTTGATTATTATTTTTTTTTTTAGCTTTTTCTGTGAAGCGGCCCTTGGCTACAAAAACGCTATGGCGCCCAACAACCATGGCCATGGTCCTGCTTGCAATTGCGTTTGTACATGCATTTCCAGAGCCAGATAATCACCAGGTTGAAAATCTCACAAACATATAGGTACAATTGCAAGGTCATTGCTCAGTATTTTTTGTAGATATCTGCTTATTTAGTCTATCTGGCGGTAATGAACAGGCATTGTGGACACACAGTTCTCGCCCAATTGATCTTGCAACAGTCAACGCTCTCTGCCCAATTAACTTCTAAAATGTATGATGATGATGATCTGAATCTTTTAGCTGTATAATTCCACATTATGTTTTGGAGGTAGGCAAGCTAATCTGAAAAATTGCGCAGTCTCCTCTCCAAACGTAAACAAGACAGTAAATTGACCAATAAGTTTATCTCGTTTTCTTAACTAATTTTCTATGCGTAAATATCATCTGTGGTCACAAATACTGCATGCATGCCACTCCTAATCTTTAAAGACACCAAGGCTTTAATAGACAAAACACACAGGACATGAAAGGAAAGAAAACAACTTTTCTCATGGCAATTGAAAGGATCTCTTATCAAATCCGCTAGGCACATTATTATAGCCTTAACAAATTAATTACCTTGAGATTGTTGCAAATTTATTAAAAGAAATTACTTAGAAATCACATGTATGTAAGTATTCATAGTCTTTTTTCAATACTTTTTATTGATACACCTTTGGCAGCAATTACAGCCCCAAGTTTTTTTTAATGTGATGCCACAAGCTTGGTGCACCTATCTTTGGGTAGTTTTCCCCATTCCTCCTTGCAGCACCTCTCTTGCTCCATCAGCTTGGGTGCGAAGTGTCGGTGAACAGCCATTTTCAGATCTCTCCAGAAATATCCAATTGGATTCAAGTCAGGGGTCTGTCTGGGCAACTCAGGATCATTCACAGAATTGTCTTACAGCCAATTCTATGATATCTTGACTGTGTGCTTAGGTTCGTTGTCCTGCTGAAAGATTAACTGTCACCCCAGTCTGAGGTCAAGACTGCTCTGGAACAGGTTTTCATCAAGGATATCTCTGTACATTGCTGCATTAATCTTTCCCTCTATACTGACTAGTCTCTGAGTGCCTGCCGCTGAAAAACATTGCCACAGTACAATGCTGCCACCACCATGCTTCACTGTAGGTATAGTATAAGCCTGGTTTCCTCCAAAAATGATACCTGGAGTTCAATCTTTGTCTTGGTCTGAGAGTCCTTCATGTGCATTTTCACAAACTCCAGATGTGCTGCCAGGTGCCTTTTACTGAGGAGTGGGGTCCGTCTGGCCACTCTACCATATAGGCCTGATTGGTGGATTGCCGCAAGAGATGGCTGTCTTCTGGAAGGTTCTCCTCTCTCCACAATGGAACGCCGCAGCTTTGACAGACTGACCTTTGGGTTCTTGGTCGCCTCACTGACTTTTGTGCTCAAACATGCACTGTCAACTGTGGGACTTTATATAAACAGGTGTGTGCCTTTCCAAATCATGTCCGATCCAGTTTAATAGTAAACAGTTTTATCGCTTGGTAGGTTTAAACATGCAAGGAAGTTGATTTGGTGTAAATGGTTCATGTCATTGGTTCATCATCATTGTTTACTACACCAATTCACCAGAAGATCAATCTTCCTCCTCCAGACCAATTCATCTCCACCAGAGATGAGTCAGATCAGGAGTTGTCTGCGAACTTCAGGGAACTTGACTGACTGGTGACTGGATGTTCCGCTGTTGGTGTACAGTGAAAAGGAGTGGACGCGGACGAA
This sequence comes from Galaxias rostratus, assembly GCA_036024795.1. Classification (NCBI taxonomy): domain Eukaryota; kingdom Metazoa; phylum Chordata; class Actinopteri; order Galaxiiformes; family Galaxiidae; genus Galaxias; species Galaxias rostratus. The sequence goes on from JAVQJS010037191.1 coordinate 20,793, forward strand.
CGCAGCCTTGAGGGGAAGTAGTGTTGATTGTCCGGGAATCAACAACACTTGAATCACAACACCCAAAAAGGCCAAGCTCCTGAGTCTTTGTTTCCTCCCAATCCGCACATGCCCGTGCACGCTGATCTGGCTTGACTTCATGTCCCTGAGAAAGGCAGTGTTTCATGAATCATGTATGTTGTGCATATTTGTGGTTCTCAACATCAATTCATTAAGCTTTGTCTGATTCCGAGGTGAGAAAGAAGAATCCCAAACAGCTGATGTGCTAAAACTGAGTGGTTCACACCAAGGCACAGACACAAATGACTGGTTCCATAGTAACGGCATCCAGTTAGCTAATGTTAACAAAAACAAGAACAAAATTATAGACAGTTCTTCTATTAGTATGAGCAAGTGCAAGACAATATTTTTCATCCGGCTGCAATTGGCACCATTGGCATTGCTATACCTTGCAGAGTATATCCATGTAAACTAATATTGCAGTAAAGTTGCAGAACTTGTTTCCACTCCTCTATTGTTGGTGTAGACTGGCAGGGTAGGACACAGGACATTTTAGTACAGCACTGCTTCCTGAAGTGGCCTGGTTATGAAACTTTGAAATGAAATGAAACTATGAAAAAAAAGAAAAGAAAAAAAGATGACTTGTTTGATCTATACTTGCATGAAACATAAGTTTTGAACTAATTTGAATGTGTTCATTATTGTCTCCGTCTGGTAACTTGCAAATGTTATTGCGGTACTGGTGTTAATGGCATAGAAGTAAGGTAAAGTCAGAAAGACCCCACCTGAACATTATTTTCAGTATGATTCACAGGTCACCACGCCAAATATTTAACACACCTGTTATTTTGACAATATGGGTGTGTCAAAGTTATTGCAAGTAGTAGCATTGATTAGTTTGTTTTAAATATGATGAAGCAGCCAAACATTGTATCCATTGTTATCTTTTGATATAAGAATGGACTCATTCAAGTTAACATAATTATACACAAAAATGTCATCCAGTTTGGGCACGTAATTAATTCTCATGTTTTGTTTTCTTTAAGGATACCACAGCACATGGCTTACAATGAGTGCTGACATCAAAGCCCGACCCATCCACTTTAGGCCCATCCTTCCTCTTTATGGCAGTCCCCCAACCCCTACACTGAAAAATAATAAGAGAAGGAAAATCAATTTTACGGTGTATTTTCTAACAGGAAAGTGCTAAAGAGCAGAAGCACACGAAGAGAGTGAGGGGTAAACAGAGCAGTTCTTTGGTCGGTTTGAGCTACAAAGTTATCAAATGCATTTTATTTCATGTGGGTTTGGTTGTGTTCGGTGCAGTTTTTTACCCTTGCATCAGACAACTTCCTGTTTGTCTGACTTGTTTAAGTTGTGATTGCACTACTTGAGAAACACACATTTTTATTGTTATACTTTGTTTTTATGAAATTTCTGATTTAATTATTTTCTGATTAAATTTATTAAATCACAGAGCACACAATGCCTTTACAACTGAATCGACATGAGAATTGTTAGGTGATAGAGAGTAAAAATTAAGCTGACTGGTGCCAATATGGACTAATAATGTGCAATACCTTCTTTCTGTAAAATAGTTGGTGGGCAAGAAAACCGATTCTTATGTTAAGGACAATAATTATAGCACCCTGGATGTGTCCATTAATGGGTTCTTTGTAGAATGTGATTAAAGATTGGTGAATACAAACAGGGAAAGCTACTATCAACCAGAAATAGAAGGCTGCGACCTGTGGAAGGGAGTTGTCTCGCCCTGTAAAAGAAAAGCCTGTTGACTCATCAAAATCATAACAAATAAAGACTTGAAATAACTCACTTTACATGCAATGAGTCTATATAATGTATCAGTTTTACCTTTTAAGATGAATTACTGAAATAAATAAACTTTTGCACAATTTTGGAGCATATCCTAGCCGACTTTCGGCGAGAGGCGGGGTACACCCTGGACAGATTGCCAGTCCAACACAGGGCAAACACATAGACATACAACAACTCACCTATACGTTTTTGGACTGTGGGAGGAAACCCACACAAACATGGGGAGAACATGCAAACTCTACACAGAAAGGCCCTCAAGTGGGGATTGAACCCAGGACCTTCTCACTGTGAGGCAACAGTGCTAACCACTGGGCCACCATGCTGCCCACTTCCACAACATTACATATATAAATGGAAAGAAGGGTTAGACCCAAGATTGAATCATGTGGACTATCCATTGAAACTGGTAATGCATAAGAAAAAACACTATCAGACTTAACAAACTGAACACAATTACAAAGATAGTTAGAAGGGCAGGCAAGACAAACTTCAGAAAGAACAATATCTCTCAGCCTATTTAAAAGATTGCTCAACACTATCAAAAGCCTTAGATATACCTAAATCTGTATAAAAGAAATAGCTGCACAACAATTCTTATTATCAAGTGGTTATCATGTCGTGTTACTTTAAGCGCAGCAGTAATACATCCATGACCAACATCGCATTGCTTATCGATAAATATGCTGTTTGAGTTTGGAGTCTTGGAAAGTGGTTAGTTGGTAAAACATAAACTGCTCCTGGGAATCGAGGTCAAGAATAGAAAGATGCTTATCATCGTGTTTCTTGTCAGAATTCGCATGGTAACATACTATTTGTCATATTTATTCAAGAAACATGCATTACAAATGCATTAAATATATGAATTACTTTATACTAATATATGTAAAAAATTCCTTTCAATTGAAAAGGTTAATAGTTTGAGTAGTTTATGCATATTTACACCCTTCTGTTTCCATGTGTCACACTTTAAAGGGTTTGAAAGTTACACAATGCTCACACGCAACAACTAATAGCATTATAATTTTTGTGAAATAAAGCTGTGCTGTACAACGCATTTACATTCTTGATTGAATTTATTTATCCCTCCTTAAAAAACATTTTAAAGATGACTTAAACATTTGTAAGTGCTGCCCAAACAGGAAACAATGCCTTATTTCTTCTTAAATGGTCCTTTAGAATTGTCAGAAACGCAGGTGGTCAAAAAATTGAAAAGACTTAGAAAAAAATTTGCTCATTGTCCAATCTAAAACTGGTCTCATACAAGACAATGTTTCCAATTCTAATCCAACAGAACAAATTTCTACTGAAAAAGTTGGTATGAACAGAAAGAGAAGCTCTCCGAAATAAAAAAAAAACATTTATTTAGGGTCGAACCAGCTTTTTGGAAGGTGCCTAAGAAGTCTTCTTGCACACATGGATGAAGTAGCAGGGGGCCTGTCCCTGGCCTGGGGTGTAGGTTTTGAAATCTCCATAAACGCTGTGTTCCATCTTCCCGTGGAAAACCTCTCGGAGGATTGCTTTGAAGTGCTCCAAACGGTGGGGATAGTAAGAAAGTCTGAATTTACTGGGGAAAAACACATACACAAACAGGTCTTTATTAACTGACACAGTGCTCCGGGACGTATAATAACACTCAATGTTTTTAAGTTTACAACAGCAGGAGGTTCAAAGTACATTTGATGTGATATTAAGACTACCCCTAATATATGCGAGTACAGTGAATACACACATTTATTGTTCCAGTTAAAAATAAATGTCTATTCAGGTATCGAATAATCAAAAAGTATCAGAGAAAAATTTGTTCTCAGTAAATTGGGAATGAGGGGATGATATCTTCCCTTGAAATTAAAATATTTTTGGTCATGAATAAAAAGAAATGCTTTGTTTGTTCTAAGAAGCCATATCTAATCTAATTTCATAGTTTAAAATCTTTTGTATCTTTTTTTAATGCTAATAAAAAACTTCAATACAAGTTAATAGACATTCCAAGCATGCACAACCTTCTTAACCCCCATGCTAAGCTCTGTTGTGTTCAGACGCATGGAAGATGAACCCAGCATGTCAAGTTGCTACGGTTACTTGGTCCTTTTAGCATAGCAACGGTATTTTGTACATGTGAAGTATTGCAGGTACATAGTGGGACGATAAGAAAATGATTGAACCTCAAATGATGAAGCAATCTCCAGCATGTAATCTATGTGTTCATGCCACTGACATAAATCCCTTACCTATGTTATTAAACCAGATTGAAAAAATGCTCTGGTGTGAGATTACACAACTACACGGTCATTTTAGCCACTTGTTCAACTAGCCAATGGCTTTATAATGGGGTTTATCTAAAGGAGCTTCAATATGTCTTTCAAATGTAAAAGCTAAAAGCCATATTCTAATATGAGTCACACATTTTTAACATGTACTTAATCCTTGATCTTCCACTTATTTTTAAGACAGTTCTTTGCAAGAGGTGTATAAATGTTATCATGTATTGAAAACAGAATATATCGGGATGTTATTTATACAGACATTGTCTGTGTGCTGTACCTGAGTTCAGGAAGACTCTGTACGTTGTCTGGTGGCACTTGTACAGTATAGTCTAGTGTGATCATGTGTGGCTTGTTGTTAACCCACAGTACCGAGGTGGAAATGTCCTGAGTAAGGTCACTCTGGAAGACAAGACAAAAGCAATGCTGACATGAAAAATAGTGGATGATAACGGATATAATAATTTATAAAAGATACATTGTTCGGCTGATTAGAGGATGGTCAAGAAAAAGGCGGACCAACAACGTAAGCCTCATTCCAAAAGGAACCACTACAGTACTTCCTTTTGGGTTCATTAGCCAACAGCCTGATATCAAAGAACCCTTATTCAACTTTTGGTCCGAATTGCTAAAAAACAATTCCATAATGCCTTGCAGACTTTTCTTTGAATGGCAATGGATCACAGATCACTTTAACCCTATCCGGACGGCACGCTTCAATTTCCTGACCTTGTCAAGTCACAGGTACTAAAGAAACTTGCGGTGCTCTAGAAGGGAAAGGCTCCCAATTCACGAGCCTTTGGTACTGTTTCATATCTTGGCACTTAGCCATAGGTGACCTGGCTTGGCATAGAGGAATAGGTTTTAAATCTATGAGGTTGTCTAGTGTTTCTACCCCGTCCATTCCCTGACGCTGCTTTCTGTTATATTATTATCTTTATGTTTAAATAAATTATGTATTTTGGTGGCTTCTTGTTTATTTTCAGATCCTTTTTTAATTTACTAATACTGTTGGCCAGAAAGGGGGACCTGTGGTCTGAAATGTAACATTAGGATAAAATTTTAAACCGTTTTCATACAGCTCACTAGAATGGTCATAGAGGGATTTTTTGGAATAGCTGGTGGTTCACAATTAAAAAAAAGGGACTGGAGGGTGTGCTCCAATAATCGGGGTATCGCACTTCTCAGCCTACCTGCGAAACCTTATGCCAGGGTATTAGAAAGAAGATTCTGACCAATTGTCAAACCTCACATCCAGGACACAGAGCGACAGTTTTGATGGCATGCATAGGCAACTAAAAAATTAGACGGTACAAGAGAAATGTGTATTCTCAGCCGGCTCGTGCAAAAGAAGGATGTGTTACTCTTATAATCTTTCACCTTGTAGTAGATATTTTTTCCTTGGGGTGCTTTTCCAGTTTCCAGTATATAGTCATAATTGCGATGGTCGATGATAAGAATGCCTCCTGTTCTGACCATGCTGGCAATGTTTTTAAGGGCCAACTTCTGGTCACTCTGGTCCCCTGTAGTCAAATTATTATTTATAACCAACATGATATGAAGAAAACCCAAAATTCTCAGACTATTGAACTGATCAGTCAATAACGGCAAACATAACAATTGTTCGACCAACGCTCATGTACATTACTCTTTCGAGTCACCTTTGAAGTCAGGCAAGTGAGCAAAGGAGTTCCCCAGGCAGATGACCGCATCAAATCCATCTCCTGGCTTTACAACGTCTTCTCCTAGTGATAACCAGTTGGCCTCGTCAATCACTGGGAAGCCAGGAAGAAATAAGAAGATAAAAAAAACTAAAATTCTTAACCTATCAAAAACCAAATAAATAAAAAAATGTATTCAACGAGTTAATCTTAACGTACCCCATGAGTCAAAAGCTGGCTCTTTCCTCCTGTCCCATCTGATTTTAAGGGCATACTTCAGCATTTTGTCACTGGCATCTACACTTACCACATTGAATCCTTCCTCAACCAACATAATGGAGTCAACTCTGTGGAGGAAAAAATTGGAAAATGATCAACCTAACTAATATATGATTTGTGGTCTTTATTAAGTAGGTATAATCACATTTAAAAAATCCAATTTATATATATACATACATATATATACACACATATATATATATATATACATACATACATAAGAGAGAGAGAATCACATATAGCACACATATGGGGTGGTGTGTTCTTCCCTATATACTATATTAAAGTGAGGTTTAGAGCAGCACATATTACACATACATATTACACACTGTCTTCAAATTACATATGTAGCCTCTAAAAGTAGGTCTACCCAGACATTCCCTCTAATTATTATTTACAGACCCCCAAGGCCCTATTCTCAATTTCTTCTTGAATTTGCGGATTTCCTCTCCAATCTAGC
>JAVQJS010037210.1:0-12139 GCA_036024795.1 Galaxias rostratus
GTGTTTTGAAAAGCGCTTTATAAATATAATGTATTATTATTATTATTATTATTATTATTATAATAAATCAACTTATCAGAAAGTCGTTCCAATACATTTTGGATTTTGCTAGAATAAAATAGGCTAAGAGCTGGTTAGATTGTTTTTATAGTGAGTGTCTAAAAGTCCTGAGCAGTAGATGATCCTGTTTCACGGATGTACAATATTTCAGTTATTTTTTCAGAATTGAACATGTCGTGTGTACCAAGGCAACATAGTCTAAAGCCCAAAGCCCAAACCTGAAACAGATCACTTCTAACATCATAGGAATCTTTCAACAAAGCTTACCTGAAATTGTCTTGTTTCTATTTACAAATTTGTAAAGGGATGTTATAACATTTGCAAATTTTACAAAATGTCATGGTGGACATTTTAATACCAGGCATGACAAGGCTGCCTATGTGAGTTCATTTAGAAACACAATACAAAGTATATCATTATTATAAAATAGACACAATTGATATTACAAATTCAACTCATATTGAATGTTCAAATAAGTCAACGGTTTCTTATTCCCAATGTATTAATCCTTAAAGTTTCAGTTGGAAAATCTGGAATAGAGTTAAGGTTTTATGACCTTTTGTGTATGACCATCCTTATATTTCTCCTTCCTCAAGGACAATTTTGGGCCTGAGGGGAATAGTTTAGGGATTGAATTCCCTATAGACATTTGAAACCACATTGTAGGACACTAGACAATTCCTCAGTCACAGAGCCAAATTGTGAGTGGAGTAAATAAAATGACTAGATGATAGTGGAGGGACAGCCATGCATTTTGTACCCACAACAATTCCCAGGTCATTCAGAGGTGTGCCAGTGCTAGCTAAGCAAACCTCTCTACGTTCCTGCCTTTGCTGACAGAGTGCTTTCCTGTCCTTTACATGGCTTCTCCAGCTACCCCTTCCCTCCCTCTAGCTAATTGCAGACAGCTGGTAGCAGACAGAATCAGTTGCCTAGTCACACCCACACAGGTGTTACAATTAGAACCCTTGTGGAATTACTTTTTACATGGAATCTATGCTCTAGTCCAACTACTGGACTCTGCAAGCAAATTATGCCAATACACTATGACCACATTTGTGTAAATATATAGTTTTAATTTTAAAGGCAATAATAAATCATTTGGAAACAAAAATTAAACGTGTTGTTGTGCACAATTATAAAGTAGTAAAAATGTATAGGAAGTCAGTAATAGAATTCTCCTACAGTACTTATGGACCATAGCAGAATTTTCCATTGCCTAAACGGAGAGAGAAGTTGCCTTCCAAGAAAATATTAGATCCCCCTGTCATATGCTGCGGGTTTATTATAACAGTTCATGAAAATGTTTTGATGGAATTGTTAGGTTGCTTTCCATCCTCCTTCAGCTCACTATAGTACCTGTTCTTGTCGTGCTGAAAGCTGTCCATCCCCTCTCAGATTTTGGACCGTAAGAACGGCGAGCTTGAGGAGCTGAAGAGCCTGTACAAAACCAAACAGAAGGAGTCTGAGGAGACCAATCGCAAACTGGAGAAGAAAGGTGAGAGGTCACGGCCCTCCCAAAGGAAGTGTTTACGCCATTTTGTCCTGACACACTCAGCCTAAAAAGCCCTTGGGGGCGATGCCATATAGGAAACTAAAGTGGTGTGCACTGACTTCACCCAGCTGGACCTGGCTGCATTTTTATCCTTCCCTTCCAAGTTTGCCTCTCTCTGACCTTCCCGCTCAAAACAGAACATTGTTTCGGTGTTTAGAACAATAAGTTGTGTCGTTAAAGCAATGTTTTCTTTTTCAACAAGGATACGTTGGTGTACATCAGTCTGTTTATCATCCAAAGGCCGGCTCTGAGCTCTGTGCTTCCTCTCTCTCCACCCCCTCATTCAGTTCAGAGTGTGGTGCGCGAGTCTCAGATCATCCGCGAGCGCAAAGAGATGCAGATCGCCGAGCTGCAAAAACGGTCAGATCAGAGCTCCGACTCCCTGAAGAACGAGTGGGAGAAGAAGGTACAGTAAAGGGATCATTCAGGTGCTTCCGTCCACACACACCCCCCTCATCCCCAAAAGCAGCTCCGAAGCCGGAGAACGAGGGTTTGGGCTGAGGGAGAGCTGGCAGACCTCGCTGATACTAGGCTCGCTCTTCCGGCTCAAAGAAAATCTTTATTCCTACGGCTTGCGGTGGGCTTGTGCGGCTAGCAGCCTGAAATATTAATGCACTGTGCCCTGCAAATTGTCTTCTCAGTTGCGCTTACGGGGCCGACGGCTCTCAATAAAGATCTTAATGAAATATCCCCTCATCTGCGCAGGATCACTCAGCAGCGCCATCAGGGCGGCTCTGATGGGAGGGGCAAATGAGTTCCCTGGCCCCTTTCAATGAAGCTCCGTGCCCCTGACCAAAGCTGGGTGTCCTAATGAAATAAATCATTGTTATGAGAAGCTGTCTGAAATGAAAAGGGATGTGATAAGCGAAATACAGAGCTTGGAGTTTGGCTGACGCTGGCTTGTTACGTGGGCCTCCCATGGGGTGCTTTAGAAGTGTCCTGGCCCGTAAAGGCCTTGTGATTGGCTGGTGAGCCTGTCTGAAGCGGCGTTGTGCCCTCCCCTAGCTGCACGCGGCGTTGTCGACGATGGAGAAGGAGAAGTTTGAGCTGCAGAAGAAGCACACGGAGAGCATCCAGGAGCTGCTGGAGGACACCAACCGACGGCTGGCCAAGATGGAGGCCGAGTACAGCAGCCAATCCCACGCCATGGTGAGTATGACCAGCTATCACACACACACACACACACACTATGGAAGACTAGACATTGTGAGTATGGCCAGCTATCACATGATGCTGCCTCAACACTAACCCAACACACCTTACCACTGCCTAGTGTCCAACTGAGGATAGCTCTATAGCACAGTGGCATATGTGAGCCAACTGTTCTGTAAATCTCCATGCTCCCTATAAGGCTGGCCTATGGTTCCTCACTTACTGCACAGTGCCACACACGGCACTGACCTGCGTGTTGTGTCTCCCTAAGTGAGGTGAGGCGTGCAGAGTCCTGCTGGAGCAAAGCACAGTCTCGTCTCCCATCTCCCACCTTGTGAAAGTCCTGCACGTCGGCGTGTGTCCTGGGATGGAGTGGGCCACATGCATGTGCAATAGCACACACACACATATACAATCACACTCACACACAAAAACACGCACACACACACACACACACAGGCACACACACAAAGGCATGCGCACACACAGAGACAAATAGACACCTACCTACCTGTCAGCGGTGCTCTTTTGATCATGTTGGAGGGCATTGCGCTGGGATTTACTCAGAGGATTATGAGCATCAGGGGTTTCTCATATGCACGCTTAATGAATATAGCATTGTTATATGAGCATTAGCATTCAATAGCAGTCATGTAGACGCACACGCACACACTCGTGGAGGCCGGCCTTAGTCTGTCAGCAGGCTCACATTTAGGAGGCATCAAAAACAGGGCGGTGCGGGGCCCTTGGTAGGACCCCTCTTTAATAATTAAACAAACACGGTCCGCAGCTAGTCAGGGCCCCCGCGGGATGAAAGGGCCCCTCTGTCACTGGAAATTAGCTGCTCTGCCTTTGTTAGTTTAGGCTGACCCCCCCGCCCCCCTCCCAAACACACACACACACACACACTCCTTCAGCCATCACACACACCTATGCGCCACACACACACACACACACATCTCTGTACACAGGACTTGCATAGGTTCTTTATTGGGGATGTCAGGTGAGGATAGTTAATAACGTCCTGCGTCTCTGTTTGAAGTCTCCCTGCTGGAGCCTTTGGAGTCTCTACTCGTCAACCTGTGTTCCTGGCCCAGCGGCCCGGCGGAGTGGGCCGCACAGGGCGAGCCAGGGGAGCCTGTCGGACATCACTCAGAATAGCTGAGCTCTCTCCCGATGAACCGGCCTGTTCAGTTCATTTATTGATGTCTCTGGAATCATCTATCCATAGTTCTGAGCCAGGTCATGGTTTCACAAAATTTTGCGCTTAGTTTGTAGTCTATTTTGTCCCGACCTACCTTTTAGATGTTAGAAGTTAGCAGGTAATCGGGTTGAAATGATTTGTTGTCTTGTAGTGGGTTTGGCACACAAAGATAAATACGTTTGCACTAAAAAGCCAAGACAAGCGCTGAATTGATAGGGTTCATTTTAAAATCGCACCTAAGAAGGGGCCAGAGGGCTGTCAGCGAGTCCTCATTCCATCCGTCACCACCGCCGTAACTTTTACACCACCTACAGATTACACCAGCCACATGGATGTTGTGCATATCGGCCATTGTTCTCCAGTCCTACCTGTGTAGATGAGGCCAGAGGAAGGAAGAGTTACCGAATATGTACCCAAAATAAAAAGCAAACTGACGTCTGTGCTAATCTGCTGTGTGTGTGTCGGTCGGTCTGTCTGGCTGTGTCTGTAAATCATGTCCACAACTCACTGACAGGGCACAGCTTCAGTGGAGATACAGAGAGAAAACACAACGCGAGGCAGCTCGGCAGCTCATCATTCTTCGCCTCGCCTAATCTCACGCATTCACCCAACCAACCGCTTATTCCACCCCTCACAACTTCAAAGGGACCAGCCCCACCCAGCTTAGCCAGGCCGTGGACCAGCGTGGCTGCTAGCCGCTTACACAAGCCCAACTTCACACCTGCTAATTCCCCCTGTCTGAAGGCTCAGTGAAGGGCCAGCGTGCTGCTGTCCAGGGAGGACCAGGTGTGGCGAGGCCTGGCCTTCTTATCAGCAGCCGGAGACTTTAAGTGTCAGCACGCGCCGCCCAACAACGCCGCCTCTGTTCCCTTTATGTAAGGCATTCTGCTGGCCGCCCCTCTGAAGGGCCCCTGTCTAGCTGTCTCTACATGTGCTTTTTTCTCTATCTGTCTGTCTCTCTCTCTCTCTCTTTCTCCCTCTGTCTCTCTTCTTTATTGCTATCTGTCTCTCTCTCTTTCTCCTTGTCACTGTATTTTTCTGTCTCTCGCTCTCTCTTCTTCTTTTTGTCTCTCTCTCACTCTTTCGCTATCTGGCAACTGTCATCACCAGGCCCTGTCATCAACTAGAAAGGGCTCTGCGCCATCTTTAATCAGCACAATCTGTCATCGCTTTTATCAGCCTGCCGACACAGCATTCCATACTGTCGTATAAATACATAAAAGTACACACACACACACACACACACACACACACACACACACACACGCACGCACGCACGCACGTACGTGAGTGTATAGTGAAATCATCTCTAATTAATACAGACGCGTGTGTCTTAATTTGCTCTAATTTAGACAAATTCATGAAGTGTGACTTTTTGCATCCTCCAGTTTCCCTGGGAACAATTTTACATATTGAATCAATCAACTCAATTATTGTAAGCCTAACCACACATTACCATCTGACGAGAGGAGAGGAATGAGCCTTGCAGTGGTTGTAATAGATGTGATCCTACAGGGTGTTAAATGCGATTTCAGGCCTTTCCCCTAAAGGGTGTTGTTGGTAGCCTCTCTAGGAAAGGATATGAGACAGGCTCTTTGAGAGGACACCTTTGGCGGTGTTGGCGTGGCGCATTATATTCTCAGGCGATGCCGTTTGAAAGCAGCCGCACCCATCAAGGGAGTGCGTTGGGACAGCTGCACCTGATGGAGCCTGGCCCTGGTTGGGGGGGTGGGGGTGATAACGCCATCACAGGCCGTGGCTGGAGCTCACGGCTTGCCGAGGCTTTTCATTTTTTGGGGCATAAGAATACGTTTTGCTTTTGGCATGTAGCCTGTTCTCCCGCTCTCAGCCCGGGTCTTTGTGCTCCGTGCGCGGTCCCCTCATGGTTCGCGATGCTCCGCAGGAGAAGACGGTGCGTGAGCTGGAGCTGCGCGTGAAGCAGCTGACGGCGGAGGTGGAGAGCGGCGTGGCTCTGAGGCAGAAGGTCGGCCAGGAGAAGGCCCAGCTGGAGCTCCACATGGCCGGCATCAGCGCGGAGCTGCAGGAGGCCAACCGAAGGTAAGAACAGAACAGGACAGGGTCCGGGATCAGCCCGACCGTCTGCTCTGATGGAATCAGTGCCTCTGTGTCCTGTGTGCTGCCTGTGTGTGCTGTGAATCTCTAACTGTCCTGTGTGATGTGAGTCTAATTGTTTTCTGTAACGGTGTCTTGTATGCTGTGAGGGTAATCCTTTGAATCTGTAACTGTGTCTTGTGTGCTGTGAGGCTAATCCTTTGAATCTGTGACCGTGTCTTGTGGGCTATCTCTCTGTCCCTTTGCGTAGGAACACCTTGGTGCTGAAGGAGATGGAGCAGCAGAGGGACCTTGGCGAGCAGACCGTCCAGAAGCTTCAGGCCAAGCATGAGGCCGACATGAGCCACTTCCAGAAGGAACACGCCCTCTCCGCCGCCAAGGTACAGAGAGAGAAAGGCTACATCCTCCGCCACCTCTCTGAAAGAACGCTCGCTTGTTCTGCCTCGGTTTCTGTAGAGGCTCACTGTTCTCAACATATTCAAATGGCCAATACCCATCTCAAAATCTCCTCAAAACCCTCTTCTTAATATGCCATCCCCTCTCCTGCTGTCCCCTCCTCTCTTCTGCTCAGGCCTCCGAGGTGATAGAGGAGCTGGAGACCACAGTGGGTCAGCTCCGACAGCAGTCCCAGGAGAGCGACCTCAGGAGGCAGAAGCAGCTCAGGGTAAGGCCCGCCACGGAGTCCCTCCTGTCCGCCTCCAGTCCGAGTCGTTTGTGATCACGTCGACTTGTCCCCCTTTTCACAGGAGCAAGAGAGCAAGCTTCAGCAGGACAAGGCGGAGCTGCAGATCCACTGTGACAAAAAGGTGCCCCTTCACCTCGCTGCCCCTTAGGCCCACAGCCCACCATGGTTTTGATTCGGTGGAGGCAGCGTGGTGTACCACACACAGACACAGACAGCATGGTCAGCCAGCCAGACACAGGCAGCATGGTCAGCCAGACACAGACAGCATGGTCAGCCAGACACAGGCAGCACTGTCAGCCAGACACACACAGGCAGCATAGTCAGCCAGACACAGACACAGGCAGCATGGTCAGCCAGCCCCAGACACAGGCAGCATGGTGGGCCAGCCCGACACAGGCAGCATGGTCAGCCAGCCCGACACAGGCAGCATGGTTAGCTAGCCCGACACAGGCAGCATGGTCACCCAGCCCCAGACACAGGCAGCACGGTCAGCTAGCCCCAGACACAGGCAGCACTGTCAGCCAGACACAGGCAGCACGGTCAGCCAGCCCCTGACACAGGCAGCAGGGTCCGGCCAAATACAGTTAGCACTGTCACCCAGACACAGGCAGCACGGTCAGCCAGCCCCTGACACAGGCAGCACGGTCAGCCAGCCCCTGACACAGGCAGCATGGTTAGCTAGCCCGACACAGGCAGCACGGTCACCCAGCCCCAGACACAGGCAGCACGGTCAGCCAGCCCCAGACACAGGCAGCACTGTCAGCCAGACACAGGCAGCACGGTCAGCCAGCCCCTGACACAGGCAGCATGGTCAGCCAGACAGGCCTTATGGTCAGGTGGAGAGAAAAGGCCTCGCAGACACATGGGCGTCCCTTTGATCTCTGAATGCCCCGCCTCATAAAATCAGAGTGGTGATTAGCAGGTAGATTTAGAGCTGGAAAGACGCGGGGGTCAACGGAGAAATAAAGATAAAAAAAGCTCATGGAGCGATAGTGGAGGGGTTGAAAGGAGAGGGGGCACGTTGATGCTTTTTAATCACTGAGAGGAGACTAGCGGCCCAGAGGACGGGTTGACTGTTGGTCCTGTGGAGTCTGCGGGCTCCTTCGTTTCACTGGAGCCCCTCTGAACTTAATTGCTGACGGGGTGACGGCTCCGCAATACCCCCCCGTCCCCCGTCTTCAAAGTCCTCAGCCTGTCGTAAAGTAGGGACTACAAAGACCTCACCTTAATGAGCCGGTCCAGACCGGAGCAGACTGGACGCGGACCGGTCCGCAGGTGAAGAGCGGCTTTTTAAGACCTATCCGCCTGGCACCTGGGCCATCGTCTCTTCAAAGCTGCCAGTCATTAAATTAGAAAGGGGAGGGCTGGCACATCTGTTCCCCCAGGGCCATAAGGGCCCCTCTGGGCTGGGCACACCTGCTAGCTCCCTAGAGCCCTGGCTCTTTCTCTAAGGTTAGGGGCCAGCTCCTTTGTTCTGATGAGATTGCGGCACACCTTTGATATTGCCGGGGTCAGTTCTTTGCCTTTGATTGAACGTACACCAGTCACGTTAATTAACTTCTGGGGCGGACCACGCTCTGTGGCCGAGTCCCATTTCCCTGCTTTCCCTGCTTCCTCTCCTCCACCTTCCCTAATGGTAAGGAGGGAATGAAGTGTGTGAGTGTTTGTGCGCGTGTGTGCGTCTTCCACAATCCATTTAGCTCCTCCATTCGTCGGGTAGGAACATGCAGAGGAGGCCTGTGTCGGGGTCGCTGGTCCTTCCAGGGGCCCACTTGGATGCCATAGCTCCAGAGAAAGGGTGTGGAGGGAGATAGGATAGTCCCTGATGGGGGCTTGCACTGTGGGGGAGAAGTAGGGGAGAAGAGATAGGCCAGGTGGATAAGGTCAGGGTGCAGATGCCTAGATAGAATCCTCCCCCACTCACTACTCACTGTGCAATTCTTGTCTTTTTCCCCTCTCTCTCTCTCTCTCTCTCTCTCTCTCTCTCTCTCTCTCTCTCTCTCTCTCTCTCTCTCTCTCCTTCTCTCCCTCCCCTCAGGTGTTGCACCTCCACATCGAGGCAGAAAGAGAGAGGGCCGAGGCCAAGAAGAGAATCGTCAAACTGGAGGACTCTCTCAGGTATGCCCCCCCCCCCCTGCTCTCCTCTTTGAATGCTCTTCTCAAACCCTGCAGTCTGACTCTTTACCTGGAACACGACCACAGGATTTAAGGTTCACAAATCACGCCCATCGCCCTTTCCTCCAGCTACAATTACACTGGCGTATGAAATATGTATCTGTCAGGTGGCTGGTCCTCCATACTATTACAGTGTCGCAGCTCTTCAGAGGGTTATTTTGAAAAACGCTGAAACACTCAGACCGCTTAAGTGGCGGGTTCAGCTTTTGGACACGGCTGTAATTTGGAAAGCGCCCTCGCGGGGTATTTGGTACCGGCATGACACATCGGAGGCGATTTGAGAAGTTCAGCGTCGTCAATTTCAGTTCGGCACATTACGCCGGCTTTCGCACGAAAATGAGAATTCAGTGAAGTCATCAGATGTTATCTCCGCATTGACCGTCGACCAATTACAAATGGATCCTATTTTTTTTCATCTCTGATAGAGCATAATGGAGAGATAATGTCTGACTGTTGTGTTTGTGTGTGGTCCTTCTAACTTTCTTCACAGCCTCTGTGGCTAGCCAGGCTATGAGAGAGAGAGAGAGAGAGCGTGTGTGTGTGTGTGTGTGTGTGTGTGTGTGTGTGCGCGTGTGTGTTTGCGTGCGTTCCACAGATGTGGAGTTATCAGGGGTTGCAGGCTGGCTGGGGGGGATCCTAGAGGCCCCACAGGAATGCAGCTCCAGGCCTGGCAGTGTTTAGGAGCCCTCTGCAAGAAGGGAAGAGGGGAAGAGAGAGAGGAGTCTGGAGACGGAGGGGAAGAAAGAACCTAAGAAGGGGGGAGGGGGTTAGAAAGCAACTTAGGAGAGAAGTCATAAAGAGGCTATGAAAGCATGGTGTCTTGAGTTGGATGTTCGCATACCTGGGCTGACTCTCACCTTCTTCAAAGGGCAGCCCCCTACCCCTTTCTCTCCATGTTCAGAGCACCTCCTTTAGTCTTGCCTACCGGCCCCTTCAGCCTCTGGCTGGGTTCATGGGCACATCAACATGACTACACACAGGAACCAATCAAGCGTCACTATGACTACCCAGGAACCAATAAGGGTGTTTATTTTTTCTAGATGCCTTATAAGCCCCTCCCTTCTCCGCTTCCCTCCATCTCATTTGATAATCATGCTATGTTGCCACATCCTGCCCCGCCCACCACCCTTAAAGTCATTGATTACTTTTATTTTATTCGTCTTTACATATGCATTGTAGCCTGTGAGATACTGTGCTGTTCCTCTCACATTTCAAAATGGCTTTTTTAGTCCTTGTTATCTCGCCGTTCATATTTGTCCGGGTTTTTTTTGCGGGACAGAGTTTATGCTTAAAAGTGTATTTTTCCAAGCTCTCCCATTCTCTGTCCTGACACTGTAAGCAGAGGAGATCTCATCCCACAGACTTTACTCATGGTTTGTACGAGGAGTACCTGTTTGTGGTTGAATCTCCCTCTCTTCCTAATAGCACTGTGTCAGTGGAACTAGTGAAGCATGTTTTCCCACGGCCAAGTTATGAGCCACCACCACCAGTATAAAACCAGTATGAAACCAGTTTAAAACCTTTAACTACAGAACACACCAGGCCTCCTCCACAATCCTACAATCATACAATCACACAAGCCCCCCTGCCTCCCACCAACTCCTCATCTTCTCCAAACCAGATGTTAGCACTTTCTCCCCTCTTCCTATATGAGCGCATACATCGTTGACGGGCGAGGCTGGGCGCAGACGATATCCAGCCAGCCAGCCAGCCAGCCAGCCAGCCAGCCAGCCAGGCAGTCAGCTAGGCAGTCAGCTAGGCAATTAGCCAGCCAGCCAGCCAGCCAGCCAGCCAGGCAGTCAGCTAGGCAGTCAGCTAGGCAATTAGCCAGCCAGCCAGCCAGCCAGTCAGTCAGTCAGCCAGCAGGCCTGAACATTCCCGTACACGACCACATTGGCAGGTCACCAGCCCTTTACTCTCCCACCTAACGGAAGTAGAGTGGGTTCTGCACAGCCCAGCGGGCCGCATTGGTTCTGTCCCGTTCCACCGCCTCCTCCAGAGACCCACTCAGGAGGAGCTCTGCAGTCTGCACAGCCAGCAGGCCCTCTCTTTGGGCATCTCCTTGGGATGGGCTCTCCCCACTGTCCTTATGAATGGCTGCATGCCCTGTCTGTCCCCAGGCTGGGGGTTCTGACAGTGGCTGTTGGAGAACAGGGTGTCTGTTCGGAGAGGAAGGGTTCTTATATAAGGTTATCGGAGCTAATGGGTGTGTGTTTCGGGTGCACTGTCTGCGAGGCAGGAGGGAACATAGAGTTTTTCTGCAGGGTTTTTGTTGTTGCGGAAGCGCAGTACATAACGTGGTACAAACACTAGGATCGTGTTGCTGTGGAAATGCAGCACAGAACACGGTACAGACACTGGGATTATGTTGTTGTGGGAACGTGGTACAGACACTCTGATTACGTTGTTTTGGGAACGTGGTACAGACAGTGTGATTTTGTTGTAAGGGAAACGCAGTACAGAGACTGTGATTGTGTTGTTGTCTTTGTCACGCCAGCCGCCTGACAGAGAACACGTTTCCACACCGCCAACAGACACAGCCACCGCACATAAACGATCTTCTCGTGTGTAACGAGGCTGCACTGCGTCGTTAGGAGTTAAACCCCGCCAAGCGGTAACTGTCACATCGGGCGCTTAGCTAATTAAACACCCAGCCGTACCGCCAGCCCTCGCACAGCCCACAAACCTCACGTTCACACACACACACACACACACACACACACACACATACACACACCGGTCTGATGTCTGCTACCTGCCTGCCTGCTGCCGTGGCAACGCTGACGGCCTTTAAAGGCGATCCAGGAGAACTTCAAAGTCAAAGCGAGACGGCATGCAGAGCGTGCGTGTGTGCGTGTGTGCGTGTGCGTGTGTGTGTGTGTGTGTGTGTGTGTGTGTGGGTGTGGGTGTGGGTGTATGGGTGTGGAGATGGGAGGATGGGAGCTGAAATTAAACAAGCTGAACCACTCAACATGCTCTGGCTGTGCCAGATGGCGTGCATGTCCGCGTCCCTTTGCTGCTTTGTCTACGCTGCAGGCCTGGAGGGGATGTTCATAGTAGTGGTCTCCAGTCTCACCACACCTCTGGGTGTCCTTGAAGAAATTCAGGCTTTTTGTACTCAAAACCTTTATTCTTAATTGGTGTGTGTGTGTGTGTGTGTGTGTGTGTGTGTGTGTGTGTGTGTGTGTGTGTGTGTGTGTGTGTGTGTGTGTGTGTGTGTGTTTGTGTGTGTGTG
>JAVQJS010037214.1:0-20177 GCA_036024795.1 Galaxias rostratus
TGTTTTTTGTTGTGGTTTAATAAATAGCAATTTTTAAAGGCGGGTAATTTTTTGGTTTTTTTAATCCCCCCCCCCCCCCCCCCGCCTCGCCTCACTTGGATATAAGCAACCAGCCTCTCACCTCCAATTTCCCTCCTACCATCTTTATCTGAACCTCTGTGGATGTGTGTTGAGGTTGAAGTGGAATTGGTGCATGTTTAAGTGTGCGAGTAAAATAGACGGGGGAGCGTTTGTGTGTTGCCTTTCGTAAGGTGTTGGCGTTGCGGAAGGGGGAGGTGGGGAGATTTACATTGCTTACTGTTGAGTAAGAGGCAACCTGTGGATGACCTCCCCTCGGAATTTGTGTCATTCATGGGTAAACATTGGCAGTGATTTTGACTTTGTTTTTAAAACTCTAAAGCAAACTTCCATAAGCAGGCCTACATTAGCTTTTTTTAATTTATTTTTTAAAATTAAGACGGAAACTTAACTGAAGACTCAAGAAAGTTTCAGCAGGTGAGAAGCACTTGATATCAACCCCAAACCGTGTCACATTTGTTTATTGGTAAAAGGAATGATGAAAAATATTTTATTTAACTAGCTTTCTTCCGTGCACATTTAAAATGACAATGAATAATGACTTCATATGAAGAGGAATGGTGCAGGCAATATTAGGAGCAATGTGTCTCAACACTACTTACACCTACCCTCCAGAGTTTCCATTAGTAGTAGATCAATAAGACTTGATCTTGAATCCACATTTTTAGGCCTTTAAACATGCCAGATTCAATTGTATTTGGCAAACATGTCATGTATATTTGAATTGCCATCGAAACAAAGAAAAGGGACATCAAACCTCTAAGAAGCAAGTATGGGTCCTACAATTATTTTATTTAGTGTGCTGGTTCAGTGATGTGTACAGTATGTTAAACCACATATGCATACTCCCCAGACTTTGGCATTGCATCTAACATTGCATCCAAGTAGGCCATTTCTTTTTGGAGTGTATCGGTCACAGAAACAGAGTATCTGGAAAATGAAACATTAATTTAATTTACATTTGAGAATTTGCCCTTTTACGCTTGAAATACATATACAGAAAGAAATGTGTGTGTTTAAAGTATTTGGGTTTATTGGGCTTGCGAACGAAAGACGTCAAACCATTGAGATTCGGGAAGTGTGTTTTCACATTTGAACCATAGCTATACCTTTGTCCCCAATTGTGGTGATAAACAAACTATTCAGGAATTATGACCTTCCCACAGAAGAGTTCAAGTCTTCTTAAGATATCCATGCCATGCTATGCATCGGTGTTTCCCAAAAATGTGAGTGTCCTAGAAAGTTTATCCTTTCCTATGTCACTGAAGTTTAGCTTACGGATGACCCTAAGGGATTGGAACATACCATTAAAAGACTAATTTAAAGCTCTCCATTCAGTGAACCCTGTCCACTCAGGAAAAGTTTGATCATTTCTTTTTGGGACTCTGATAACCTCTTGACAAAATGTCCCTGCAGTTTGTAGTCATCGTTATGGTCCAGAGTACCAGTGTGTTGCACGCTACTGGGCCATACAAATCCAGACCCATCTAACTTGCATGTGATCAGCCACGTGACTCGGTCATGGAACAAGGGCTAATGCATCATAGTTGTTGCATTAAAAGTTTGCATGCAAATACATGGAATAAGTGTGGGGTAACTTTTCCCCATTGTTTGAAAAAATTATCTGCAGCATGCTCTTAGACACAAATTGATCAAATCTATATAGTATGGTTGAATTGAAAATGCACTGTAGAAGATATGGTAGTCGAAGATACCAACAAACATTACATTTGTAACATTTATATATACACCTACTTGGAGATATTTAAAAGGATATTATATTGTCTTTGGGGAGTATTGGTTTTGTTAATGCTGTATATGTATGTTGGATTAGAAAAGCTCAGGACAGATTAGTTAATTATAGACACCTGAAGTCTGTGTGTAAGTGTGTGTGTGTTTGTGTGTGTGTGTGTGTGTGTGTGTGTGTGTGTGTGTGTGTGTGTGTTTGGACTCAGGTGGAGAGGCATGAGTTGGGCTGAAGGGCGGAAAGTATTGTCCTGTTGCCTTGGAAGCAGCCTGAGACAGGGGCAGATGGCCAGACATGTGCCCAAGTACACGCTCACGTTTTCTTCATGGAAACCGAAATTATTGTGAAGTAGTTAATTTCACAGGCATGAAATTACCCCAGCATTTTCAAATTTAAGGAAATCAATGCTGGAATTGGAAGTCATGCACAATGGGTTAATTTGCAGGTCAAGTAGTTTTAGGTCATTTTAAATTACAATGGATATTTATATACTGTAATTTTTTCCCAGATGCTGTTGCATTAGAATGCAAATGCAGCAATGTTGTATTTGGAATTCTATTTCCATGACAGCCTTAAGAATAATGCTGAACATGTTCAAGCAACAAGAAAACCAAGAATGCTAAAACCGACATAGGACCCAATTAACAAGCCTATCCACTTCACTGATGTAGCTGTTGAACAAATCAACCTCAAACTGCCACAAAAGCAAAAATATTATTCTGGGCATGCTGATATGTTGAATGGTGATCTTTTGAGTGTTGATCTGGTTCCACATCCCTGCAGGCAAAGCTTGTAAGAGCATGGTCTTTAAAGGGATTAGATGGACAGTACAGTGAAAAAAGAGCAACAAGGAGTTTTACTTTCAACTAAGCTTTTTTGACTCCTCCCTTCCTCCCTGGGAGCTCGGTATGCAACTTGCAGGTGCGTCAGTTTCACCTCTAAACAAATGATTGGATGAGCTGACTGTATTTTTTTTATGTGGATAGCTGTCTCTTTGACCATTCTGCATTTGTTCTTGAATGCTGTAGAAAGCAATCTCTTTCAGATCTCTTTTTGTTGGACTCTCCTGATTTCTAACTTTTGTCTAAGGTGGTTACTGACAAAGAACATTTTGCCACGATTTTGTTTAGTTTCTTTCAAGATGGATAGACCGTGATTCGGTCACTCTTTCCGATACCACCCTTTACAACATATGGCTGAGTAGTTGATTTTCTACATAGTCACAAAAATTTCAAGCTAAATACACAAGCGCAATTCCTAACTACAGGTAAGCACGTTTAAATCGGGGTACTTAATTAGAATTTACAAGAGCCCAGTTTTCATTGGCCAACGTGTTTCATGGATGCAAACAACTGGTCAGTCGGAGGACTGTGGAGGCCCACATTTTGGTAGTGACATTCTTCTAGCACTTTCTATTGAATTCTGGTCACTGAATCATTATAAAATGTAATTGTTTTATCATTAGTTCATGTTCGTTTATAATAGTAGCGATATACGGATTATGTGGTTTGTCTAAAAACAATTTCACTGTAATTAGTGCTACAACAGCCCTGCCTTACCCATCTGCAATCTTATCTGCATTGACCTGCAAGGGTTCGTCTCAGGCAGGAACCAATGATTGCCCGTCCCATTGCATAATGGGGATATATGCAGAGACTAACATGGCATTAGTACAAAGTCAACCATGCTCAACTTGGTTTTACTCAAATGTATGCTTTGGGACTGAGAAAAACAATTTTTTACCAATTATAACAATCTTTAAAACATCCAATGGTTACTCATCTGCCTTTGGATGGTGAGAAGTATTATTTGAACTACCTTTGGGACATGTCATTAGTGGCAAATAACATTCACATTAGTGTGGTCATCGATCTATGGTTGTACAAAATACCAAAATCTTGAAATGTGTATTTATACGTATACGTGTATTTTCTGCTCAGTCCATTGTCACTCTTAAATTCACCAATTTATCTGTATATTAATCCCCTTTTTTAAGCATAATCATACATAGGCAGGTGTGGTGAGCACCATTAGTAGGAAGCACCTGTACAGTTATGCAACTCAATCACTTGTGTGCTTGAGCAGCTAACTATATCCTCTTTAACAGGCTTATGTCCCATAGGACCTGCTGAGGAAACCATCTATCAGACAAGAGACAACCCTGATTGACTTGACAGCTGTGCTTCTGATCACAGATTCCCCCTCCTTCCTATTCGTATAGTCCAGGAGTATTCAACATAAAAACAAATAAAGCAAGTGCACTTACAGAGGCAACAATAGCACACACTATTAAGTTAGCTGTCTTAAAAACATACCTCATATAGTTTTTATATATATATAGGAAATGTTTTCCTGTCTGTAAGATGGCAGTTTTGGCACTATGGGCTCCTCCAGTTGAACAAAGGAAGGAAAGTGACCAGTGTTACATTGTTCAATGAACGATGTATGACTTCATGTTCATGTCATTAGTACAACCTCAATGTAGTCTACAGGATGATAGTGGAGACAGGGGTGTCTTAATGGGCACACATACATTTACATACACATTCATTTACATAACAGCACAAGGTTAAACTTCACAGAGGATTTGCAGTGTGCATGGTGATGAAGGAGGAGGAGGAGGAGGAGGGAAGTATGGGGGGTATCTTTAAGAGCCTTTAATCCAGACCGCAACAAAGCCAAGCTACCTGTTGCTGCAGTGATGTGACAGGGCAGTCCGATAAGGGGATGGATGGGGTGGAGGCTGGCCCTGAACCGAGGTCGATTTCAGAGGAACAGGATTATAGAGAATCAGTGCGTTCTCAGACCAGCTCAGAGTTTAGCCGTCACGAAGGATAAACACTATACTGTCACGTGCACTTACAATATGTATACAAACACACAGAGCATTTTGTACATTGAGTGAAAAAGCTCTTGTCACTTGTTAGACATATACAGGGATCTACTGTGATTTGTAATTAATTAAAGATGAAAACATTAAAATAATACAACTTGACATCAACAATTTAACTTGAACACATGTTTCATGTCATTCACAAAGTTTGTTTTCACTTCCAAGAGATGCAATGATTTGCACTGCAAAACAGTAAATATATTAAAAAAAAGATATAGTATAATAGAAGTCAAGTCCCAGCATCTGATGAGTCTCGGTGGGTTGTAGTTGGCAGGATAGGGGCAAGGAAAATGAAATGCATGTAGGATACATAAAATGTTTTATTTTTATTTTAATTTTTTATCAAATGTGAGCCATAAGATCCTCATAAAGTTATGGAATGCATCTTAACTTTAATCACTTAAATTTAAACTACATAAAGTTATTTTCCCCTGTAGGAATCCAGTTCAATCCCTCTGAAACTCAAAATGAGTTTGACTTCACCTGACTTGTCCTGAATTTAAGATTGCAGTTTCTAAAAATTAGCATGAGAGGAAAATGAATTGCAGGTAATAGAAAATGTCCACGTCTCACCACTTGTGTTTTTTCCACTCTGTTTGTCACTCAGTGCCAACACCATGCAGAAACAAGTGGAGGTCAGGATGCATGAGAGCCACTTAGAGCCCATTGTAGAAACCCCAGAGCCCGCTTGTGGCGGGATATGTGATAAAATCATGAACAATATGGTCCTAACCCTCACCATTCTTGGTAAGTTGTACATCTTAAGTCCAAATCTGATGACTACATATTTACTTGTTTATTCATATGTAGCAAAACAATGCAAGTGGAAAACAGAGGAATTTTTTTTGCTCTTAATTGTTGTGTGGGAGGGTTTACAACACGAAGAGGGCACGTAGAAAGAAAAAAAAGCTGTAAATTGATTCACGTTGTAATGTGATATGAATAGGATGTGGTTAGAGCATCAAATTAAAACCTGATTTTAAGCATAAAATATAGATGCACTGTATTTAGTTTGCGGAAGTGCATATGAAGCCTTCAGCACATCAGTCATCAACACACACTCAATTTCAAGATTACATGGCGCGAGTTTCATGATTGCTTTTTTTTCTTTGCTTTTTTTCTGGTTTCCAGGTGTGTGTCTCGGCTCTGTGTCAGGAATGCTGCTACGGCACGTGTCGCCGCTCCCTCCTGATGTCATCATGGTGATTGCCTTCCCGGGAGACATTCTTATGAGGATGCTGAAGATGCTAATCTTACCCCTCGTCGTTTCTAGTCTAGTAACAGGTGACTGTGATAGAAATATGGTTTTAGTCATGCATTTGCCATATTAATACATACACGGCACCTAATATTAATACATTATTTATTTCTCATTGCTGTATCTGATCATATCTATAAAATATATGTATCAACTACCACAATGACTTAGATCCGAGGCAACTTACGCATGTGTGGGTGCATGCATTTTACGTATTGGTGGCAGCCGGACACTATTTCGCATGACAGCTCCAATCGGATTTTACACCAACTTTATTAGTGTTTGCAGTCTGTATCATTTGAAGTACTTGTATGCTACCATGTTATTTTCTGTGATTGCTATACCTGCCTTTCACTTGAAATAGAGGGTATTACATGTAATGTATTAAATTAAAAACCATTACACTGCTAGTTAACAAAAACAAAACAATACTGCAGAAGAACCAATCAAGCCATGTTTTTTTTTCATTTTACATAAAATATAAGGGATTGAGATCAAATTGCCGAACCATTACTTTTGGCAGCTAATCTATTGAACTCAATGTTGGCTGACACACTAAATTATACTGAATTCTTACCATGCCTCACCACTCCACCTACAGGACTGGCTGGTTTGGATGCTAAGTCCAGCGGTCGTCTGGGCACGAGAGCGATGGTGTACTACATGTCCACCACTGTCATCGCTGCTGTACTGGGAGTGATCTTGGTGTTGGTCATCCACCCGGGAAACCCAAAGCTCAAGGCAAACCTCGGGACGGGCAAGAAGAACGACGACGTCTCCAGTTTAG
The DNA here is from genome assembly GCA_036024795.1 of Galaxias rostratus. NCBI lineage: Eukaryota > Metazoa > Chordata > Actinopteri > Galaxiiformes > Galaxiidae > Galaxias > Galaxias rostratus. Next base: position 6,764 of record JAVQJS010037214.1, read on the forward strand.
ATGCCTTTTTCGATCTCATTCGAAACCTCTTTCCCGAGAACTTAGTGCAAGCCTGCTTTCAACAGGTATTGACCATCTTTCAAACTGCTCATCAGTCATGTTTCTTTTATATAAAAAAAACAAAGCAACACAGCTACCATCTACCTCTTTTTTTTCCCCCAAACCTTCTCCAGATTCAAACCGTCAGCACAAAAGTTCAAGTGCCCACTAACAGGACAAAAGCTCCTCCACAGTTCACAATCAAAAAGTCTCTTCAGTTCAAAAGTGGAATGAATGTCTTGGGTAAGTCAAATTACAACTAATATTTTTTTTTATTTCAAATATTTTTTGTCGGCACCATTTATTTTTCCTGTTAAGATATCCTTAGTTACTCTGAATAGTCCAACACATAGTGGGTAAGATGTTTATGCCTTAGTTCTTAAATAATCAATGCTCCTTACTTTGTAGGTTTAATTGGATTCTTCGTTGCATTTGGGATCTGCATGGGAAAAATGGGAGAAAAGGCCAGACTAATGTTGGAGTTCTTTAATGTCTTGAACGAGATTGTTATGAGGCTAGTTGGGATGATCATGTGGTACGTCTTTAGTCCATTTACTTTACCTCATTTATTTGTTCATGCCATAACTTTGAGGAACAACCACTACATTAAGAATGACTGAATGCTGCACATATCCTCAATCAGACATTCAATTCAGCTTTAAATGTTTGTCAAATTTAACTAAGCCCAAACCAAAATAGTTTTTGGACTCCATATTGTTCAACCTGTTTTTTTATCTCCAGGTACTCCCCGATTGGTATTGCCTGTTTGATCTGTGGAAAGATCATCTCCATCGCTGACTTAGAGGTGGTGGCTAAACAACTTGGAATGTACATGGTGACTGTGGTTGTGGGTCTCCTCATCCATGGCGGCATATTTCTACCGCTGATATACTTTATCATATGTCGGAAAAATCCATGGACTTTCTTCATGGGCGTCTTCCAAGCTTGGGTCACTGCTCTTGGCACGGCATCGAGGTATATTCCGAATTTCCACAATTTCTGAGTTATTTCACACACAGAGCATCTCTAACCACTTCTCACAGAGCGTAAATTAAAGTTCAAATACACTAGGTTTGAACACATGGTAATTGGCTATGCAATCGGGTCACTTTTCAACTGCTAACTTAAGTCACAAACAGAACATCCCACGATTGATCAAAAATATTTTGGTGCTTTGGGAGTATATTTTTGTTTGTGGATTGATTGACATCGATTGTGGCATATTCCGATATTACTTCTAAAGCCATGATTGAAGAGCATTTTCTGATTTTCTAACACACACCTAATTCTACCTTAGTGCCGGGACCCTGCCTGTCACATTTCGATGCCTAGAGGAGAACCTGGGCATCGATAAGAGAGTGACCCGCTTTGTGCTTCCAGTCGGGGCCACCATCAACATGGATGGCACCGCCCTTTATGAAGCCGTGGCAGCCATTTTCATTGCCCAGATGAATGGCATTAACCTTGACTGGGGACAGGTTATCACTGTGAGGTAGGACACTAAATTAAATTAAAAAAATAGATACAAGAGAGGCCATTGAGTTTTTTGTAGCTAAGAGTTCTCTTGCCATGTCTGCAGTCTGACTGCCACCCTGGCCAGTGTTGGAGCAGCTAGCATACCCAGCGCTGGATTAGTCACCATGCTTTTGATCCTCACGGCAGTGGGTTTGCCCACTGAGGATATCAGTCTTTTAGTAGCTGTCGACTGGCTACTGTGAGTATACAAATACAAATATGCACTAACATGTTTTTAAATTCTTCAAGTGACCATGAAAATTGTCCTCCAAACCAAGGGCCCACACTGACACCTGGTGTATCTGATCCCTGTTCATAGAGCCAACATTCATTGGTCTAATATGTGTTCTTGTCTCTTTCCTCACCCCAACTTCCAACATACAGGGATCGATTCAGAACATCAGTCAATGTGATCGGGGACTCATATGGAGCCGGTATCGTCTACCACCTTTCCAAAGACGAGCTTGACTTGTTTGATGCACAACAGGGCCGTCCTGATGAATATGAGATGACAAAATCTCAGTCCTTCTATGAAAACAACACCAACCATAATGCTTATGCCTCTCACAACAACTCGGTGATGCTAGACGACTGCAAGGTACATTTTACCTTTACGGACATAGAGACCTGTATGTAGAGTCACTACCCCCCCACTGTGAGTCTGTGCTCGTCTTTCTATCCATGTGGTTTGGTATATTGACATACATTCATGGATGTGAATATACGCTGTAAATATTTTTTTTTTTTAAACGGTGGAAAAAATAAATGAATATGTCAATATTTATTTTTTTCACTTCTTAATTACATGAAAAAGCAGTTTTTGTTATACCATTGTATATTAGCAAAATCGTAAAATGGCAATGTTATTTACATTTTTTTTATTAAGCTTTTTCTTCCTGTCCAAAACATCCTTAAGAAAGAACTTTTCCAGAATTTAAACCCACACAGACTTGCCTCTGGTGTTTACACGCTTTCAAGCATAAACTTTTCCCAAGATTTGTCTTGTATCAGGCAACGTTTTGTTATTTGCTTTCATGTCTTAACAGATGATCTTATGGAATGGATGGTTTTTTTTAATTGGACATGTATTTGTGGCAGCCCTGACCAAATTATACCATTTGCATTTTTGGTCAACTCCATATTTACGTAGCCGTAGCGGTATACAAAAAAGACTGCTATTTCATTATGTTCCATCCCAAAATGAAAAATACATCATGAAATGCCTATCTAAAATCCTTACTTGTTTAAGTACATAGCTGTCATTATATAACTTCACAGAGAAGTGTGTGCTCTTTTCTTTGAGAGCATGTTGTTTTATTAGTCATTTTCATTATTCAATGTTTTAATCTATGGCATTGCATGGTGCAGCTATTTTTGTTTGTATTTTATAAAATCATACAATTGCAATTATGTTGTGCATTTATGCACATACAAATTAGTTATATTAACTAATATCTATTGTATACTGGTTGGGCAGAGAATCCAATACATGGCCAACTTGAAAACCAAACCTCAATCTTTGTTTTGATCTTATTCTTCATTATTTTAATTTGAATGTAAGATTCACCATCGCTCTTGTGTTGAGTTACTGTATTCAGAGAGTATACAGGTCTTTCTATTCTGAAATTCCCACAAAATTGATTTCTGGGAGTGAAATAAGTGGCCTGCAAGTGTTAACATGTGGGTTTCTCTGCTACCAACTCTTTGACAGTTTTGCCTGTATGACTATGTCTTTGTCCATAAGTTAGATGTTGATAATTGCTTACAGGTTACCATGGGCAGAAATGGCAATGGAAATACAGCCGCGCCTTTCTCTCTTGTTGAGGAAGAACCCTGGAAACGCGAGTAAAGCAGATGCCGAGCCCTGCTCCGCCTTAACCTGAGTTCCAACACCAAGTATTTCCTTCTGCCAACAAAACAAAACAAACAAAATGAACAAATATCAAAGTGAAACAAACACCCATTTCAAGAAAGTGTGAGAAACAACATCCATTTAATTTGAGCTTTAGTGTTATCCCAAATTATGTTATCCAGTGGCTGAACTACAAAGAAATTAGAAACATTCACTTAGTATTTCGATTTTACTGTTTCATCATTAGAAAAACATAACATTCTCAATAGGCCTATCCATTGCACAATAGGAATGGTACAATTCAGGCACATAAAATTTCTATTTTAGTCTGAGCTTTTTCCATAAAACTGTGTGCTCTCTGAAATACATTAACAAACACGATTCTTTCCATCACTTTGCCCCAACTTCTCACTTTTGTTTTGTTTTGAAAGACGGGATACTTTTCATTTGAGCACTGGCCAAGGACAAATTTGAAAATTATAGTCATCTGATTAATGCCTTGATAAAAATAATTTTATCCAAGGCTCAAGTAAGAGGTACGGTAAAAAAAAAAAGGTGAAGCTTAATAACAAATCCAAGGAGACATTTTTGAGTCAATTAACTGTAACCACGGGTGGCAACTGATTTTCTGTTGTCACAATCTTTTTTGATTAACGGTTCATGCTTTTTGAACCCTCCCTGGTGATTGAACCACTTTTCTGTGGTTGTGTTGAGAAGCTTTGATGCTCCCTGATACCGTCTGCCTTTTCATGACACCTTCTTCAACATTCACATTTACTTCATAGACCGTAAACTGCATCATATTGTTGTGCAGTCAGCCCGCGGCAGTTGTAAAGTCAACGAAAGTATACTAAGAGTCAAGGTTACAGCGCTCCACTGAGAATGGATGAGCAGGCTGATAGGGGAACTGCAATATCTTTGACTTAAAAGATTAAGCTCTGGCGTTGTTCGGTACACATGGTCAAGCCAGTAAGCAGCAGAGCTTACATCTGTAATTAGCACTAAAGAGGGGTGGAGTTTGTTCTTCATAAGTGGCGGAGTATTTATAGAGAGCAGCCAACGCAAACAGTGCATTAGATGGCATTAGGACATTCCCAGCAGAAACGCAAGAAGGGCAAGTTCACTAACAGTGTGCAAGGAAAGGCCCCAACATTTCATGTACTCTCTGTTTTTTACACTTTATGTTTGTGTATATACAGTACATATAACCTCTGACTTTGTATGTACGTATGGTTTTGTGTGCACGTGTGTGTGAGAACAGAAAATGATAGAGATTGAGCGCAAAAAATAAATGGAGTGAGACTGAGATACAAAAAGAGCGTAAGAAGGGTCAATATCTCTGACTCTTAACAAGTCAGTGTACTGTATGCACACTGTGTGTTTTGATTAACAGTGTTTATTTTGTTGTTAAATGAAAACCTTGCCTTGACAATGTCAACTGCAGATTGCAGTCAGTGTGATTATAATGACAATGTTGAATACCTATAACATTTTCCATTTTAATAGAGTATTAGCACTGGGTTGCAATACCATCTCTGGCATCCAACTTTAAGACTTAATACAGAAGGCTGGGCCTTCAAGTCAATTAAATTCATCGACCCTCCTGTGTCTAAATGTAGTGTGCATAAGCTGTATACCTTTATAAAAAATGATATGGGATTGGCAGATCTGCACTTCTTGCACTACAAATGACATCACCTGGACCTTGAAAAGCAAGGCCCCATGTATGACAGGTCAAAAAGTTGAAACCCCTGGTAGCACTTACATGTTGCTGTGTTTTTATAATTTTTCTGTTTCCATTTTTAGTTGAAACATGGACGATACATTATTTTCTTTTTGCAACATCTTAAAATCTTCATGTCTAAAGTGCCTCTTTGCACTTTGTGTACATATTCTCTCTAGGTTATGTAGATCATACATTTGAATACAAATATTTTTGGTTTATTTGTATTCTGTCAGTTTGTATAAAGATGATAACACAGTTCAGTTCAAGTTGAAATTTTATTTGACTTTTTTTTGGTTATGGTGAATTAGCTTTCTAATATAATACATTTCAAATAACGACAGAGTAGGCATCGTTTTGTAAATTTTCAAGAAAGCTAGGGGTAGTTTACGCTAATGTGCACAGTTCCTCCTGACTTGACGGTCCAAAAGGTATACAAGAAAAAACAACAACTTTATTCATGCGTTATATTGACTGAATGGTGTTATTCAAATCCTGTAACTTTGTTAGTTACGTAGGTTTACAAGAGAGGAAAACTAAACAGAGTAGTGTTTTCTCAGAGATAAGGATACCTTTTTTATATACTAGCTACAGTTAAGCTGGCAGGGCTACTTTGGGCTGGAATCACATTTGTAGTTTCCCTCATAGTAAGATTAATATGTAAAGCACATACCACCAAACATTACATTAAGTCATTTTCAAAGACATCTCTTTCTCTGGCAAAATTGACAAGTTTGGCTTTTCCCTCTTGTTTCTATGAATACCTATGTTCAAATGTATATGTAGACAATTCATTATTCTTGTATTTTCTATCATTGTTTTTGAATCAATGTACACATTTGTCCACAAATGTATATCACATTTTAAAATAAAACTTTTTAAAATAAAAGTTCTTCTCAATGCTGTCTGACAACATCATATAAAGTTAACTCAAACGTAGTAATGTACACCTTTGTCTGATGTTGATTTGTGAGAATGGGTGTGAGATTGATAAAAAGTAGACATTGGAAATTAATTTTGTAGATAAACACCAACATGTCTGGCAAATGGACAAAACGTGTGTGAATTGTTTTAATACTGGTGTACACATATCTATGGAAACCAATAAATATTTGTTAATGACATTAATGATTCATTATTTTCTCTATTGGATTACTGTTTGGTTTACACTGCAGTGACCTAGATAAGAATAACTATATAACACTATACAAATAAATATAAATGTCAATAGTAATTTATTCACAGTGTCATGACATGCATAAAACAGTATTTGGAAATCAATGACTAAAACAATCAGCAATAGGTCTATAATTTATCTAAATGACATTCAATGGAATAAAAAATGGGAGCAGTTGGGAACCGTTACACCCAAGCAAAAGGCTATCGTCTGTGTTTAAGATTTTCATGGGGAAAATGGAAGTAATCTTTCCACAACACTCAAATATTCCTTCTCTCTTGTCACAAACATAAAATATATTACTTGTCATCCAATGGTAAAGCATCGAGTGTATTGTATTTTGTATTATAAATATATTACGTGTTAGGCAAGGAGGTGAAAAGCTAAATAACATAAAACAATGTCTATTCAATACACTTTTATTGTAAAAGTATTTTTTAAGGTTTTTCTGTTATTCTGTGCCACTTAATCCTTCTATACAAACACTAATTTTCCGTCGCAACACACCAATTGTTTATTCTTCTCCTGCTGAGCACTGCAAAGTCGAAGTTGAAAAAGAAGCAACCCTTCTCTTTGTCCATTTTGGAATTAGGTGTCAGTGCAATGGTTTTTCTTCTGGAAGCTCCTCTAGAAGTATCACGGAGTAATCTCCAACATGGAGGTTTTCCTTGGGCTTCTCGTAAAGCATTGTTTCTCTCTCTTCCGCCCCCTGCTGGACTTTCAGGCATATGTCCTTATTTTCACCAGATTCTTGGTTGAGGCCATGCCATCTATCCAATTGAAAAACAAAAGCAATAGTTAGTTAAATAGAAACATACAGCGGTTCATAATGTATCAGTAAATCTGTAACTAAACTCTTAAGAAGCAATTACTTTTGTGTAACGAAAACTATTTTATTTTCTGCAAGAAGATTTATATAAAAATCCAATTTCACCTGTCTCTGGTAGCTATGGCAACACAGACCACTAACATTGCTATTATTCCAACAGTAACAGCAACAATGACCAACCAACCTAAGGTAAAAAGGAGAGTAGAGTTAACTTCTAGAGACAATGAGAAAAATGTCTCTGACAGTGTTTCTACAGCAATTCGTCAGTAAAAGACCAAATGAACAGTTGCATAAAAACAATTTTACTGCATTGCATAAAAGGCTAAGCACAAAATTATTAATTATGAATTAATAATTTTAGTTATATGTTGACATTTTACATCATAATAATTGATGCTCCTCAGTAATATCACTGTTTTATAGACTAACCTTGGGAACTGTGGTGTGGTTCCAGAGCTGGATTTACCTCACGCACTTGTATAACAGCATTTTCTGTCAACGTCACATTAAGGTCTTCAAAAATGAGGAAATCAGTCAATAACAATGTCATGTCACATTCGTCGTATTTTTATGGTGTATATAGAAATATCTACCTTTTTCATACGTTTTTGTAAAGAGCGCATCAACAACAGCAACCGAGATATTTTTGATAATAGGTTCTTCCACGACAGCTATAGTGGTTGGCCCTAACCCTGATCCTGACCCCAAATCATCTATTTCTGACAAAAACTGTAGATTTTTGGTTGTGATGTCCGCATTTGTGGAGGTGTGTGACATTCCACTATGATGGCCCGGAATGGGTGTATAACTGGAGGAAGGAGTATCTTTCTCATATGGTCCCCTTGCAGAAGTGGGTGAATAGCTCTCTGGAGTACTGGAGATACGACGCGGGTCTGAGATCAATCTGTCCTCTCGATTTGTCCCTGTTGTCGATTGGGGTATTTCCTCAAAGAATAAATCGTCCTCTCTTTTAATAACTTTAGGACTTGAGTTATGGCTATTAATTGTGGTCGAAATGGGACTCTCTGTTGGGATAGGAATACTAGCACTCTGATTTGGGAGATTTGATGGTCTTGTGACCGAATATAGATCAGTATTGGCAGAAAATAGGTCATCTTGTTCGTCGTCCTGTAGAGAGGAACGCCCTGTGCTGCCTTCCCCAGACGTGTCATCATCTACGGAACCTGCTTCGTTTGGAAAATCACTGGCACTTTCTTTCCCAGGATCAGTGGTGGGAAAGTTAGTGCTTGGTAATTCAACCACTTCTTCTGTAGAACTCATTGAATTGTATTTCTCCGATTCCGCAGTTGCTGAAGGGAAAATGGGATTGTCCACTATGAACCCATCGGTTATGGCGTCCCGAAGAAAGTCCACTTCAGCAACCCCAGATATTTCTGTTGAAGCTTGAAAAGAATAAAGACAATGATCAAAGAGTGTTGATCCCGAATAATACGTCACAACCCCACCCAAGAGCTTAAGAGGCTTTTTATGACTTAGAATGTCAATGCTATTGCAGCAGGAGCATGTGCAGGGCCAAATGCTCCTGGCAAAATTCTTGTAGGAACCAGCCTTTGCCTACATGTACTTCCTGTAAGTGGTGTTGAAAGACAGAGCAAGTAATAATTAACGAGCGATTTATCATCTGTCAAAGTAGTAACTAATACAAGGAAGACTCATTCTGTGTGTTTGCACTGGGACAAATACAGATATTAAACAACGTTTGACACACCCACCACTAGAGATTAAGTAAAGATGAATTGTCGCCTTAATCATGTTTCGACTTGAATATTAGTCATCGTAGGAGAGCATAATACGTTATTTAAAGCTGTAATTATGATTTGCACACTTTCAAATTTAATTTTTTTACAGACCAGTTTGCATTTGCATGTAATTTCACCTTTTTTTATAGTTTTGTCCAGAAAAATCTGTCCTGTACATCACATGCATCCATGACAGGTCCTTGTTGTTGTTTTTTAAATGGCTATTTCAATAATATACAGGTTAAAATTGACTTCACATTTCGAATAACCACATATTGCACAAACTCAGGACACATGAACTGTACATGAACATTTGATTTCGTACGCCAAATTAGTATTACCATTAGATGTTCCTATACACATTTTATATACAGCAAAAATATTTTTATGTCTAGTCTTTCCAAGTACCTTCCGAGGCTTTTTGGTTTCCCATGAGGCTTTAAGGATGTACAATTTAATGTGACTACTGGAGCAACAAGGTGAACCCCATACAAAGAGCTCACTGTGCCTGTGGGTAGGGGTGCCTGGAGAGGGAGCTCCAAAAAAATGCAATGGGTGTTCCAGAATTCTGTGAGATAGAGTTGTAGTCTACCAGTAGATAGTGCTGAAACATTAGCAGGTTTTCCGGTACAGGTTGAAGAAAAGTGCAAACTCATGAGGTGAGTGAGAGGACACATTAAGGATTTGCTGAACTCCATGAACTCGAGTAGAACATGAGTACAACTATGGTACCTGCTTGCAAAACTCTTTTATATGTAATAGTAACTTTAGGACTTATTATTATAAATGACTTAAATTAATACAGTATTTATACAAACAATATAATTAAAATTCTATGTTTCTTTATTATCAACTTAAAAAAATATATAGGTTTGTGGTTTAAAGATGTCTCGATTTACGCACAACTAGGGCCTTTTTGAAAATATTAATTTGGCCTTTGCCCATCACATGAAGGCTCAAGTTGTGTCTTTCTACAGTTGTTTCCTAATTATATTAATTTATTAAGAAAGCTAAAGTTTATTAGCTCCAGCAATTAAATGACCATAAGGTTAGTACAATCACAATAAGTAAATTATTTTACTGAACTGAAAGTCTCACTGGGTCGAACTCAAGATGGTTTTTCCTTCCAAAGTAAAGCTCGCATTAAGAATAAATGTCACAACAGACAATTGTACAAACATCATAAAGCTGTTAAACATAATATAATCACACAAGTGACCTGGAACAAAGAGTGAGATTAAGTGAGTAAGGCGGATTTGACTCACCATTAACTGAAAACAATTCAATACAGGACCAAAGTGTCAACACTGAAACTCCCAGTAGTATCCGCATCCTGATTACTTAAAGATGGAAAGTCTATTCTTTGGACTGACAGAATAGACCTAATTGAATGGTTGGAAGTGCTTTGAATGAAGCTGTGATTTGCAGCCTTGCTTTTATATAAACTTGCTTGAGTGGGTGTCATATCAATACAATGGTTAGTAAAATGTTGCAGAGCCATGACAGAACCTCTTTATTTATTCAGACACTCCCCTTTTTACTTCCTCACATTTATCCAAGTCTCGGGCTACATTGGTCTCTCTATCATTGTAATAAACCTCATAGGGCAAAAAATAAATATATTTAGATTTTTTTAGATCTAAAGCCCTTTGATTTCAATTTTTTTTGATCTTACATTTTAAGTTGCTTTTTTGTTGACAATTACTGAAACTTTCACCAAGTCAACAAGTTACAACATGGGAAAAGCCTGCAGGGGATATTGCTTTCATGACACAGATGTTGGACGAGAGACATATTGTCAGGAAAGCAGGATCACATCCTGGTCTCCCACATATGAAACCTGACCACCACCCCCCCCCCACCACTTTATATGATTGTATACCTAATTTTACATTAAGCCCCATTTAAACCTCCAACAATCACAGAAAACATGTTAGAAATAAACGTTATGTTGGGTTCCAGCCAATGTTTGTGCCTTGGAAGCCAGACAAGACACATTACCAACATAAAGGGAAAGCCTGACGACTCAAGATACTGTGAGGTTCTCAGGTGAGTCATCATGCGTGGGCAGACACCTGTTCGTTCTTGCCCTTCACACCTCTTTTGGAGTCGTAAGTGAAAACTTCACTTGCATCACTTCCTGGCTGTTTTTCAGATTTTTTTCAGCTATTGAGTAAAAAAATTAAATCTGAATATTACCTTCAGCAGTTTAAAAGCCACATTTCTTTTTTTTCATGATTTCTTTGATTTATTTATTTTTACCTTGGGTGAAAACAAAGCTGAGAAAATGTAAAGTGTGTCAAATTTGCATAACTTTCTAAAGTAGTGTCACTTCACTATAACTCCAAGCCAAAGTTTAGTTTAGCTAAGGTCAGAAATCCAATTGTCTTGCTGACATTAAGTAGGTAAATAACCAATCCGCTCTTATCTTAGAGCTATTCAGGTGAAGATATTTTCTATCATTAAAACCCAAGCGACAACCAGATACATGTGTGCCATATGCCCATGCAATAGTTTGACCTCTCTTCAAGCTTCCTTCGAAGTCTGCCTTCACTCCACCACAGGATCACAATTGATAACAAATAAGGTACATTGTAGTAGATAAAGGACTTCAGCAACAACAAGAGTTTACAGATGTTTTATGTATTTTATAATTTCCTGTTGAACCAAGTCCACACCATTAACCAAACAAGCCAAACAAGGACCTGTGAATGGATGCTACAATACAGCTACTGTACTTGTCCTAAGCCACAATAAATATAACAATATTGGGGGGAAAGCCGAAAACATCTACACTTTCCCCTGTCTCCCTCTCTTTCTATTTAGATTCCCTTCATTAATGTTTGCGCTCAGGATGTATCAATCTATCATTCTCTATCTCTATTCTGCTGCTGATGCTGACTGACATATTCAACAACAAAATAAATTCTCGTCGTTACATTTGGCTCAAAATCCCCAAATTCTTGACTCCCACTGGCGGGACTCAACTAGTCATCCACATCTAAACCCTAACCCAAACCAAAACTTTCACATAACACAACATACAAAATGTATGCTTGGTTCTTGTGTGTGTAAGGACTTTCTTGCAACCTGAGTAGACTTGAAATTAAAGGGCGATATGGGTGTCGGCTCTATTGTTTACTTTGTAAAGTTTGTTTGTGTGTTTGTAACCAGCCCTGGTTAGCTATGGGACTGTGGCAGTCTAAAGGTTTGTCAGGACATTGTGACTCCAGGCAAGTTTGGAGTGCACAGCCTAATAACCAGAATTGTAATGCTGTTGCAGTAAAAAATGTGTTCGTCTTAATATGTTACGGCTTATTCTTCAGCTCGTGCTATTTCATTCAGTTGCAAGCGTCTGACCAAATTGTTTAGGTGTGGTGGTACATGTGATCCAACATAACATTTTGTTAAAAGAATCGTCCTCTTAAGTTTTTTTGAGAACCATGACCATTCTATTGTCAGTACATGCTATTCAGCTGACCCGTCTTGGAGTTCTTTACTTATATGGCATTTATACAAGACTCAAATAAGTTTGTCAAATGAGGATCAGATATAAAAAACGCTCTTAAAAAAGGAAATTCCAGACACTTTTCCAGTGCAAATTTCACTTGCTGGGATTTGCCTTTGTTGTTTTAATGTCATCAGCTTCTGAGCCAGGTTTCATTGGGATTGACTCACATAGGTCGATTGCTACACTGATGTCGTGGGGAAACAGCTTTGCACTGGAATCAATTTTGTCAGTTTGGTAGAGAGCAGACTGTGTCTGGAGTGAGTAAGTGTTTAATCCAAACAACGTACAACTGTGTCCCATTCACATAACAATTGTATATTGTATTGTATTGTAAATATTGTACATTGTAAAAAAAAACAGGTACTTCTGTGATGCAGTTACCTGGCTTTCAACCCTTGACCAATTCTACATTTTATAACATGCACTTCTACCTTGCTTCTTAAGACTTCTTTTTTTTCCGATTTTAATCTCTGCCATTTGTAAAAAAAAAAAAATGTTTTTAAAATAAATTCACACCCTTTTGCCAAAAGCAATAATTGAAATTGTTGACTGAAATTCAAAAAATTCAAGTGTGTGCATCGGTACCCGAGATGCGTAATACATGTGCAACCATTAAGAAATAACAACAACAAAGCTTATGTGTTAAACAAGAATGTTTTGTTCTTAGTTTCAACAAGCCATCTACAAAACATAAAAGTAAGATCGCTGAACCTTCTGCATGGTGTGTTTGTTTAGGTTTGAATACTGAAGTGAAGTGTATAGTTAAACATTGACTTTAAAAATGTGTGTTTCAATGCCCACATTGCCAAGTATTAGGGATATTAGGACATATTTATATACCTTAAAATCGCGATATTGTTCTGCATGTACTGTATCGTCAGATTCTTGCCAACAATACACAGCCCTAATAAGCCAGACAGAGATTTATTATTTCCCATACGCAGCATGTTGAATGCAGTATGCCAAAATGCGTGAAACAGAAAATACTTTGCAACTGCAGTTGAAGTA
>JAVQJS010037217.1:0-10345 GCA_036024795.1 Galaxias rostratus
CACGCAAACACGGGGAGAACATGCAAACTCCACACAGAAAGGTCCTCAGGCGGGATTAGAACTCAGGACCTTCTTACTGTGAGGCAACAGCACTAACCACTGCGCCACCGTGCCGCCCAGATAGATATATATATATATATATATATATATATAGAAAGAGAGAGAGAGAGAGAGAGAGAGAGAGAGAGAGACAGGGAGAGAGAGAGCGAGAGAGAGAGAAAGAGAGAGAGAGACAGCTCGGAGCATGGCTTCCTGTGGCAGAGCTTGGAGCCGGGTTGACCGCTCGCCCACTCCTGCCACGTCAGTTTGAGGGGGTCGAGCCCCCCCTGGCCCAGCAGACAGTGTCTGGCACAGGAGCAGCAGCATCCATCCAGGGGTACCCCTCCAGGCCCCCAGCTCAAACCCACCCCTCCTCCCCGCGTTTCACTCCTCCTGGCTGGGGCGAGTCAGGAAGCCGCTGGGGCGTGGTGCCGGCGAGCTCTGGAGCTGTACCCTCCGAGCCCCTGGGAAACTGGGGGGAGGTGACCCCGGCTGGCTCCGACTGTCAGCCACACGGCCCGGGGAGGGGTGACAAGAGGCAGGGAGCAGCGGAGAAGAGGAGGAGGAGGGGGTGGAGGAGAGAGGGAGCCGAGAAGCCAGCCAGAAGGGCATGGAGAGGAGAGGCGATGACAGGGGGTTCGGCGGCTGGGCGAGGACTGTCTCTTGTTTGATTGGACTCTGGTTTCGGCTCCGGAGCATTTGTCGGCCATGTTTTCTTCTCTCTCCGTTTCTCTCTCCTTACTTTTAGGACAGTTAACGGTAGTTAATAACAGGCTCGACGTGCACGCGCGTATTCCATTCGAAGGGGTCTCCGCCGTGCGCTGCGGTCGTCTTCGTCATTGCCATTTACTGACACAACGACATTGCCGTGGTGAATCCACCCCGTCTCTCCTCGTAGCGGGCCTGTCAGTGGAGAAACGGACACACCGAGCCTCATACTAAAGTCGGGCTGAGAACGCACCAAGCAGGCGATAATCAATGGGAGTGTAGTACAACCATAAACCAGCGGTAGTTTAGTGTGTGTGTGTGTGTGTGTGGCCACGCATGTACACGCAATGCCTGATATCTAATTCACAGGGATTTGTGTATTTACTGTACTTCTAGGCATAGGCATTGTGAGTGTTTGTGTGTGTGTGTGTGTGCGTGCGTGTGTGTGTGTTTGTGTTTGTGTGTGTGTGTGTGTGTGTGTGTGTGCGAGCGAGTGCGTGCGCACATGCGGCTCTAAAGGACTCGCGGCGGCCGGCGGCGGTGGTCTGTTATTGAGCAGTTGAGAGGCGCAGTGGGTTGATAAATTCAAACTCTTTGTGTAATTGTCTCTCACATCTGAATACAAATCCCAGCGCTTATGATTCATCATATTTATTTTTTTATTTCCTCCGGCAAAAATCTTTTATTAGTTGTGCACTCAGCGGCAAGATTTAATTTCTCCAGGAGGGGACAACGGCGGCCGCTGATGATTATTATTGAGAATGTGATACTAGGGAGGTTGAAATAAAATCTATAGTGCATTAAAGTGACAGATTAGCAAGGGTGGAGGGTTCATTTACAAGTGTTAAGACATCACAGCTAATGCCCTGCAACGCCAAACACTTGCTGGGTGTCTGCAATTGAGTGTGTGTGCGTGTGTGTGTGTGAGAGAGAGAGAGAGAGAGACTGAGGGAGAGAGAAAGAGAGAGAGAGTGTCTGCACACGGCAGGTGGCTGTGAAGGAGCTCATCTTCACATCACTTTAGCCGAGGGGTTTGCTTCGCAGCCGAACAGAAACAACACACTCCCTCCAGCAGAATAACAAAACGCCACAACATGGTGTACGTCCGAATCACAAACGTCAATCACCTACAAAAATGCACTAGTTATTATTTTACTGGGGCAAAGGACAACATCAAACAAAGTGGGGGGTAAATTCAGCTTTTGTTAGTCTATGTAAACTCTAACCGATTTGATTCAAACTATTTGTCCTCGGATGAAGACCCAGAGAGAACTGGCTAAATGGGTCCCCAGAATTCCGTTGGCTCACACGGGCTTGATATCCACGATGTTGTTAAACATGTATTTTCACGGGTCTCTGAATCTCTGCCAACACCTTTGCCGGCAGTCTTTTTAAAGAAGGCACGAAAACTCCTCATGCGTGGCATCTCCACCCCCAACCCCCACCACCGCCGAACCCCCCGCCAACCCCCACACCACCACCAGCACCAGCACCTTGTCGAAAAGGACGAGAATGGACAGTTGACTCATCCCTTCTCCTGTCTGCCCGTGAGCGAGTGATTAACAATGAGGAGCGGGCCAGCCAAAGATGGAATTAGCTCTAATGATATAATGGCTCGTCTTTTCATGTTGAGTCCGTGGTCGACCAGTCGAGTCCCATTGATTTTCCTTTTGTCGAGGGGCGTGGAAGGGGTGGGTGGGTGGTGGGGGGGTTCAGGAACCTGAACGGCGTTCCGTCCTCGCTCCCGAACCCCGACCCACTCCCTCCCCCTACTCCCCCACTCCACCTCCTCCAAGGATATTTATGTCTGCCGTCGGATTGCACCGGGCTCTTAATCAGATGGAGGGAGTGCTTGATCAGTATTCAGCGGAGACGTCGGGCAGAGAAGATGGGTAAAGTGGTTTAACAGAGATGAGAGAGGGGAGGGGGGGATAAAACAGAACCTGACTTTGGCAAAGCGGTCCACACAGGGTAACATGCCAAAGGCTATGGACCACTCTCAAAGACTGTGACCTGAGCAATGTTTGATACTCTGTCTCAATAGTGTTACTGTATACATACCATATACAGGCCAGGATCTTTGGTTCATTGGTGGGGAAAAAAATTAACAATACTTCTCTTTTCCACAAGTTTGCTGTTTAAAAAGCTTTTTAAATGTATTTATATTGTATATTTAACATACAACATTTTTCATTTTCTTTAAAGATCACAAGTATTGGAAAAAGTTGACATGGCGCCTGCACACAGAAACAGAGCCTTTGCCTCCATTCCAACAGAGCAACTAAAGCTGATTGACTTCATTGTAGTGTGCAGCTTAAGTCACCTCTTATATATGATGTCCATTGCTATGGGTGTCCCTCTCCCAAATGCCCAGAGAGACAGAGTTAAAAATATCTCCAGTTTGCCCCAGTATTAAAACAACCAGAGACACGACTCTAAAGTCAGAGACACAGTTTGTTTTTGAGTGTTCCATTCTCATCTATTGCATATAGTGCAGGCCATCCTCATATCAACCAGATTCTCTTTCCAACCTGTCGTCTATCTGGAATATAATCATGCACTCTCACCATCGCTTATTTGAGTTTTCTTCCATATTCCACGCTACGTTGCTCGACAGAAATGCCCATGAACTGAATCAAATGCCCGGGTCAGTCGGTTTACATTTTTTCGGAGAAGTCGCCGAGATAAAGTCTTGTTCCGCCCAATCGAGCCAATGTGTTCCAGTTGATTTGGGGAGGGAGGGAGGTAGAACGGTGTTGGAAGATATGATACATTAATCCGAGGCTATTTCCATCGCAGAGGCCGGGGACTGTAAAATTGGTGTGCTGCATATCTAATTTCCCCTTCGTTGTATCTCTCTCTCTCTTTCTCTCTCTCTCTCTCTCCCCTCCTCCCTCTATGGCCTGATTCACCCCCCCACCCATCCCCTCCACCCCCCTTCGTTGGAGTGGCGCTGGCGAGGTGCCATTGTGGACCGCAGGGTGCATTAACGGCAGCCCGCATCGCCTCTCATATCTGATCACACTAAATCAGACAAATATGGTGGCGGTGGTGGATGGGAAGGGAGAGGGGGGGGGGGGGCGCACGGGCGGAGAAGAATAGAGGAGCGAAGGGCATGATGGGGATTTTCCAGGAAAGTCACACGTGCACACACACACACACACACACACACACACAAACGCACGCACACACACACACACACACACACACACACACACACGCACGCACACACACACATCGACTGCCAATGTCACTGTGGAACCCAAACCGCAAATCCCACCCCACACACACACACACACACACACACACCCACACACAAGACCCGCATCGTCCACGTTCCAGGGCAGGCCATCACCGTGCAGTTTACAGGTGTCACAGAGCAGGTGTCTCCCTACCTCCTCTCAGTGACCTCCGTTGTCCAGGGAAACGTATAAATAAACGATCAGAAAGCAGCGCCACCCCACCCACCCACTCCAAGGAGAATAACGCCTGCACACTCTTTGGATGCCATTGTCATTTCTGTCCCTGGGGGAAGCCATTTGAGGGCTGGGCAGGTCGCAAAGCTCTGGCCTTATCTGCCCAGCTAATTTGATTCAGCACATCACAGCCCATGGCTGGCTAGCCGGTGGAGGGAACGCATAGCATTGGCTCAATGAGGAGGGGCATTCTAATGGCTTGCTAGCTTGAGGTCGAATCATGCTATTTGTCCTTATAGCCTATGACATTGGCCTGCTGAGTGGCTACTTACTGTTGGCTTAGCCTAGTTGTGGCCTACCAAGGACAGTCAAGTTAATGGTTAGCCTAGTCCCTTGGTCTCGTTGACCAGCATGCTAATGTCAGAGTGTAGCATGTGGCAGCGCTGCTCCGAAGTGCATGCTAATTACTGCCGCTAACCCCTGCGCGTGACCTTAGCGGGTCACTTAGCGGTGTGATTAGACTAACTCCAATAAAGTGACTTTAACAGGGTAAGACGCAATGGCTGACTTGGGCTAATTTTCCCCCTCCTTTCACTCTCAATATTATTTGTAGTTTATATGGACCCTAGTGCTTCAGTTTAAGTAAAAAAAATCAACAATAGGATAATTTGATATAATACAGGCAATTTGCCACTTCCGCTTTTAATGAACGTGACTGCATCTGCCTCTAAAAACATGGACTCGATGACACCAGGCCTAGCTCCGAGTAGCAAGCCATTGCGATTGCATAATGATTCATTCCACACAAAGTAAGCATACCCAAAAGCTTATAATATTATTCCAAACTAAACATTGTACTTGAGTTAAGGAATTAAACTGTGATTCAGGTATTTGCGATAATCTTAATAAATGCAGTGTCTGCTAAATAAGTATTCAGTTCAATGATTATTTTATGTAATGAAAGCTACCATGCAAATTTTTTTTTTTTAAATGTTCCACTGAAAGATGATGCGTTTAGTTGATGTCTCCAGATGATGTAGGCTGCACGAGCCCTGACCTAGGTCACAATGGGTCAGAGTCAGATCACAGTATTACAACACTCTGAAAACACATTAGGAGCTTTGCAATCAGCACGCACGCACACACACACACACACACACACACACACACACACACACACACACACACACACGAATAGTTCTGCATGCTTCGCCAAACACTCTCCTATCCCGAAACGGCTCCTCCAATCCTTGATAGGCAGCCAAAAGAGCCATCAATGCCCGCCGGGTAGGGAGCCTAATCCTAGGTGAGCACACGCCATTCAGCTCCCTCTCCCGCCCATCCTCCACCTCCTCCTCCTTCTCCTGACCCACATTGTGGCGGCTGGATGTGTGGCACCCGAACCAGGCCTCACAAACCCGGCAACCGGCTTGCCTCCGCCAGCCAAGAGGAGTCCATCAGTGGTGGATTAGACAGCCCTTTCACGGCTCACCCAGAGCCCAGGCGGAGGGAGGGGGCCCCCTCCTCTCCCCGGCTCTCTGAGGCCAAGCCAAGCCCCTCTCCCTGGGCCGCGGCGAGCCAGCCGGCCAGCCCTCACTCTGGAGCCCGCCCGTATTAGACGCGGCCCCTTTAGCCTCAGCTGCCAGAGATGTTCGCCTAATTAACAAGGGATTAAGCCATCATTTCCACGTGTAATACAGCATGGATGGGAATTCCAATATGGACGCCGTCGGGAGGGGGGAGAAAATACATGGAAATTGAGAGGAGCAGGGATAGAAAGAAGAAAAAAACACGCAGCTCAGTAAATTACTCTTGACCTGTAGGACTGGCGGAGTCTATCGGCACGGCAACTATCGGCACGGCAAGCCAGTTGCCAATTACAACAGCGCAAGCCTGCCAAAAGTTTTATTAGGTGAAGGGAGGGGCAGAGGAGGGAGGTGGTTGGTGTGTGTGTGTGTGTGTCTGTGTGTGTAAGTGTGTGTGTGTCTGTGTGTGTGTGTGTGTCGGTGTATGTGCATCTATGTACGCGTGTGTGCATGTGTGGGGTTTGGGGGCTTATTTTTAATGGCGTTTCACCGTATTACGTCCTGTCAGAAAAGCAAGTGTTTGCATTTGGGGGGATATTGACATAATTATTATGGAGCCTGAAAACGAAAATACAGACCGTTCTTTTTTTTATTATTGGTTGCGCGCCTGTGCCTTGTCTCTCCTGTTGGTTTGGTGTGGGAAGAGATATTCTCTGCAGGCCCCCCATATCCCTCTTCGGGCTCCACATCTAGAGAAGGCATTTGAAAAGCAAAATAAACTCAAAAAGCAGTCATGAAATGGTGATGAATGCCGTTGTATTTTTCAACCGAGGAAGAGCACAAAAAAAATTCAATTAGCTGCTTTTTCTGAAAGCGCTATTTCCACTGTGAATATTCCCCATGTCGGGAGGCCCAACCCGTCGAAAGGAATTCTACCACCCCTCTCTTGGACCCAAATGTTTGCGGTTTTTCAAGACTGTTCACTCGTGGCGTGCCCGAGCAGGCCCACGGCTCGCCCAGGCGGGCACCGCCTTGGCACCCCCCACCCCTACTGGAAGCGGGAGGCCCGATCCCTGTGCCCACGGAGGGGGCATCCAGCCTGGCACCGAGGCTGACGCAAGCTGATGCAACGCGCAGTCAAGACAAAGCAATCAAAAGCCAGAGGACTGTCCACCCTAAACGGCAGGGGAAGCTGCTGTAATGTTGCACTCCGATTTCACATTTCAGGCCCGATTAGCGGTGAATGCTTTGGACAATGGCCAGATGTGTGTGTGTGTGTGTGTGTGTTGGCAGGTGTGGTGTTTAGACAGATAAGGATGTGCTTATGGTGGTGTGCACACTAGAACTGTACTGTTTCAGTGATCACTAAGCATTGGACACAGTCAATAGTGTGTGTGCGCTTGCTTTTGGTCTAGTGTCTGTGTGTGTGTGTGTTTGTGTGTTTGTGTGTGTGTGTGTGTGTGTGTGTTTGTGTGTGTGTGAGATAGAGACAGAGAGTGTGAGTGCGTGCACCCACTCGTTTGCCAGCTTCTCCAGGTTCTCCCTTGTCACCCTTCGGACCTCCAGACGGGCCCTACAGAAAAATAACAAGTGTTTACAGCCGGAGTGCGATTGGTCCATTCAACTCTGTTCCTCCATTCCATTCAAAGTATTTTTGACATAATATTATATTTTCAATGCATTAAAGTATATAAATAGGCACTTACAGCTGGTCCAGGGAGACCAGTTTCACCGGAAGGACCAGGCAAACCTGGTTCACCCTACAAATAAACAAAGAAACAAGCAAATACCAGATATCAGCACACATCAACGACAGAGGATCCAGTTGTTTTGACTACAGGTGAATGAACAATTGCAGTGGCACAATTAAACACTCAGAAGGAATCGTAATAATAATAACAATCATATTACTTATGAAAATGTTCTATAGTATTGATATTTTATGAAGTTGTACAGACACGCTGTATCAAGGTTGGTGTTTGGAGGCATTCTGCTGCCGTCTAGTGTCGGAGGTAAGAAGTACAATTTGAAAGAGATTTCTTAGCAGAATGCTGCACCCTGGTGGTGAGAAATGATGTAGCAAATTAAAGCTCATCCCTGTGACCACCTCATACAATGATGAGGTATTGATTGAGAATAATTATAAAAAAAAACTACAGCAAAAAAGACAACACGTTCTGATAATAAACTTGGACATAGTGGCTATGGCGACGCCCGGTTTCCGTGGAGACTGCTCTCTCTCGTCTGACAATGCTCTGGAAGTGGCTTCAGCCATGGTTGTCAGAGCCTGGCAGTTCAATACTAAGGTTTCCCTTCTGTGCCTGCTACCGGAAGTGGCTCGGTCAGCCATTCAATATCTTCTTTATTGTTGTCGATGTATCGATGCGACATGGATATTGTACCAGACAAACAAAGGGCAGCATGGTGGCTCAGTGGTTAGCACTGGTGCCTCACAGCTTGAAAGTCCTGAGTTCAAAGCCCCACCTGACCCATCGACCTTTCTGTGTGGGGTTTCCTGCGGGTACTCTGGTTTCCTCCCACCATCAAACAACCTGCTCTGTTCTCCTACCAGTGCCCTGACCAGTCACTCTCCATGACCCTGTGTGAGCTAGTCTCTCGCCACACGCTGGGTGAGCAAGTCAGGCGCCGATTGGCTGCTGTGTTGTCACTGGGACGGATGGTTGTGTGTGATAGCTGACGATCCATTTGTTGCTCGTTCTGTGTATATTAATTGGCGACCGCTTATGTGTAGCTTGAGTCCATGAGTGCACGAGTTCTGGTCTAGGAACTAAAGTGGAGGTGTATGAATTGGAATGCGGCCCCTGTCCTTGGTTAGTGAATGCCTCTACATGAGTTCTGGTCTAGGAACTAAAGTGGAGGTGTGTATAATTGGAATGCGGCCCCTGTCCTTGGTTAGTGAATGCCTCTATATGAGTTCTGGTCTAGGAACTGAAGTGGAGGTGTGTATATTTGGAATGCGGCCTCTGTTCTCTGAACGGGTGTGTCCATCTATAAGAGTTCCGGTTGAGGTGCTAAAGTGGAGGTGTATAAATTGGAATGCGGCCCCTGTCCTTGGCTAGTGTGTGCCTCTATATGAGTTCTGGTCTAGGAACTAAAGTAGAGGTGTGTACAATTGGAATTGTTCTCTGAGAGGCTGTGTCCATGTATAAGAGTTCTGGTACCTTGTCTCCTCTCTGGATCTCTGACTCCGAGGGCCTGCTCTGCTCCCCCACCTGACCCGGTGGGCCGGGAGGTCCTAGTGGACCGGGGTCCCCCTACACACACACACACGCACGCACACGCACGCACACGCACACACGCACGCACAGAGGCAACGAGAGTAAGACCGTGGGCGAGTGTGTTTCGACTGTCGTCTGAAGGTCGCGGTTCCGTTAAGGACGGACCGTCTCACTTCGACCGGGCTTACCTTATCTCCTTTGGGCCCTTGGAAGTTCAGTCCCATGTTACCCTGGCAAAGGGGAGAAAGAACAGACAGACGTTAGCCAACGGGGACGTTGGGTGCTCCTCTTCACACCAATAAGGACATTGTTTGACACGGAGTGGGATGGACTGTCCAGTGACTGCGGTTTCCTATTGAAGACATCACAGCACTGACCATCGCTCTGGGAGACTATAAGGGCTCTAACTCCACAAAGACACTGGAGCGTAAATCCAGAGGATGAAATCCACAAAGACTTTCAGGTTTAAATCAAGAAGATGGAACCCCCTCCCAGAGGACGGAAAAGATGTTCCAAACTCACCTTCGGTCCAGGTTGACCAGGGGGTCCTTGACGACCCTGCGGAAGACACACGCACACACACACACACACACACACACACACACACACACATACTTTACTGACAACCCTAACCCTCGTTCACTGGTCGACAACCCAGGTAACACACAATTGTTTAGACAGACTTCTAAAACACAGTCCACCCAAATCGCCCCCAGCTCTACAGCATGAGGTTTCACTTCCTGTTGTGATAGTTTGTTATTTTTGTGGCGTTGTGTTTTTAAATGGCGTCCTACCTCATAACCTCTGGGTCCAGGAGGGCCAGTAGGTCCTTGTAGACCAGGGGGTCCGGACTCACCCTATGACCACACACACACACACACACACGCACAGATACACACACACACACACACACATCTAAATATCAGCATGCCACATAGCATGTTAGCGCTGATAAAGCATATATACATGAATAGCATGAGACAAACAAAACTCTGGGTGTTTGTCTTGATGAAAACACAACAACAACAACCAAACAAACCAAACCAAACAGATGCTTTGGATAAATAGGTTGGTTTTATGTCCTGAATTCAAAATGTAAACATGCTTTTATAGTGAGATGGACCGGAAACAAAATGGTGGTGACGCAGCACTCACAGACACTCCGGGCAGACCTGGCAGACCAGGGGATCCTTTCTCTCCAAACCGATTGGACGAGATCACGTCGCCGGGGTCTCCCTAGAAACGCAGGTCAGAGGTCAGTTTGCATGTGTGAGGGTGGGTGTGAGTGATTTGAAACATCACTGAATGTGCATCTCTCTGTGAATTGTGTTTGTGAGTGTGTTTGTGTGTGTGTGTGTGTGTGTGTGTGTGTGTGTGTGTGTGTGTGTGTGTGTGTGTGTGTGTGTGTGTGTGTGTG
>JAVQJS010037233.1:0-28230 GCA_036024795.1 Galaxias rostratus
AACGTCCAAAAACAAAACCACCCCAAAAAAAATAACCCCCCCCAAACCGACGGGGTTTTGTCATGCCTAACCCCCCCGGGGAACCCCGCCCCCCCCCCCCCCCCCCCCCCCGCCCCACCCCCTCGGTGGTACCTGAGCCAGGCCGGAGTACATGCGCCCCATGGACTTGAAGTCCAGGCCCTCGGAGCAGTTGACCACGATGACGTACATGCCCAGCGCCTTGCCCAGGTCCTTGACCGTCTCCGTCTTGCCGGTGCCGGCGGGGCCCTTGGGGGAGCCGCCGCGGTGCAGGTGGAGGGCCGTGGTCAGAGTCATGTAGCACCTGGGGACACGTACGGCGGGCGGACACTCAGAGCCACGCTCCTATTCAGGACCTTAGCTCCCGGCGGGAGGCGGTGTTTCTCCACACCAAGAGTGGGACGTTCCCTCCAATCCCCACGCGGGTGAGACTATTAGCCCCAGTGTGGGAGAATGACTTTTACCCTGGAGCACTACTACTAACACTAGGCAACCCTCCATTTCCCTCCCGCTATCAGCAAATATGACAATAGCTTGGCACTGTGAGTGTGTGTGTGTGTGTCTGGAGTTGTTAGCCAGCGATTAGCCTATCAGTGCTAATGGAAGCCCCGTGTACCACGATGGCGTTCCCTAATCGGAGCTGACGCTGATCCCCGGAGGATCCCGGTTAGAAGTAGCTGTCTTTGCAGTGTGGTGACAGACAGTGACAGCGAGGCTGACTGTCCATGACAGGCTGTGTTGGCGATGGATCAACTGGTGATGTGAGTGCAGACATACAGTATGGGGTACAGTAATGTCTAGAAATGACATGGTGATGTAGTAATAACTCTGTATATGAACTGAAGAGAAGACATGCATTCATCGGGAGGCCTGTCTAGTCAACATGGTTCAGTTTGGACCCATCAGGTGATTTGATCGAGATCTGATTGACGTGACTGGCACCTGTCAGTGAGCGGGGTGATGACCAGCCGCCCGTTGTTGCCTAGGTACTCGTAGCAGTACTGGAAGTGCGTGTTGGTCTGCCTGATGATGCAGTCGTCCACTTCCTGAGAGCGGGGGAGAGAGACATAGAAAGAGACAGAGGGTGGAGACAGAGAGAGAGAGTGAGAGAGAGCGACAGAGAGAGAGACCGAAAGAGCGAGAAAGAGCAAGAGACAGAGAGAAAAAGAGAGAGAGAGAGAGAGAGAGAGAGAGAGAGAGAGAGACACAGAGAGAGGAAGCTGATGAGCACGCACTGGGAAACCGTTTCCCCTCTCTGACAAAAGGCGGGACATCTGCACCCACTCGCGGTGCCGTTCCTGCTCCGTCTCCTTTGAGAGGCAGCCAGGTGCCCGGATCAGCGTTCCCTGCAGCTGTACCACACGCTCTCCTTTCTGCTCAGACACCTTTTCCCAAACCACTGTATCAGGAAACGCACTCTCCGCTTTTCCTGTTACTCCTCCTGTCCTCCACTCTCACCATCCATCCATCCATCCCTTCTTCTGTGCCCTCCTTCTCCTTTCCTAGCCCGTCTCACTCCGCTCTCCCCAGTCATTCCCCCTCCACTCTCTCTCCTCTCCTCCCTCTCTCCTCCCTCCTCAAAATCCCTCCTCCTCCTCAGCCTCTCTCTTTCCTCCCCAGGCTCTATCTCCTCCTCACCATCCTCTCTCCTCTCGTCCGTCCTGCCGGTCTCCTCTAATCCCTCTCTCTGTCCTCCCCTCCCTCCTACCTTCTCCCAGTAGAGGCGTAGCTGGCTGAGCCAGTCGAAGGCGTTGACGTCGCAGCAGCCCGTCTTGGCCAGCTTCTCGATGACGTCGCGGTCGTGGACCTCCACGGTGACCAGGGCCACGATCTTCAGACGCAGGACCTTGGACAGGTTCCCCCGGATGGCCTCCGAGTAGCGGTGCAGCATGGACACCTGACCGAGGGGTGGGGGGACAGGGGGGGTTCAGACAGGACTCATAGAACCACAACCCCGAATAGTTAAGAGATTTGATTGTGCGTTTCCACAAAATGGCGGCCTGGATAACCCCATAGAGAGTCTGAAATGGCCGTCAGAGGCTTCGGCGGAGCAGGAAGTGACACAGAGTCGTTCTCGCTGACGGGCTCCCACCTGTTTCTTCTTCAGGGACTTGAGGGCAGACTTGTCCCCGCGCTCCTTGCACGTAACGAGGGCCTTGGTGACGTCTGTGGTCCACTGGATCTGACTGGCAGTGATCAGCATCTGGGGGGTACAGCACACAGTGAACCCCACCCCTGTGACGTGTGTGTGTGTGTGTATGTGTGTGCGTGTGTGTGTGGCGGCCGAGGCCCCTCACCTGGCCGGGCCAGTCTTTGACCCACTTATCCCTCTTCCCCGTCATCTTCTTCAGGGCAGCCCGCGTGTTCTTCAGGGACTCCTTCAGAGTCCAGCGCATGATGCGCTCCACGTCACACAGCCAGGCCTGTCCACGACACACACACACACACACACACCTTACCACAGTCAATACAAGTCTTTATTACTTTTCTTTGTTTTCTTCCTCCAAACTCTCATCATCCTCCTCCAGCCGTATTCCTCCCCGGCCCAGCCCACCTCCACAGGGCCCTCCAGCAGGACGGGGTGGGTGAACTCCACCAGCTCCCCCTCAGCCGAGAACATCCCGTTGGCCTCCGACTTGACACCACTGAGTCCCACCTAGAGCGCCAGGAGCACAGCGCAGTCAGCAGTCACCACATGACCACCGCAAAACAGCGCGTACACAAACACACACACACACACACACACACACACACACACACACACACACGCGCGTTAGAAGGTACAGACCCCCCCCGTGTGGCCCACCTTGGCGATGCGCAGGCTCTTGATGTTGTCGAAGCACTTCTTGAGGTGGGGCTGCACGGCGTCGGGGTTGCGCGACTGGCCCAGGATCTCCAGCAGGTCGTCGTTGGACAGGAAGTAGAAGCGGGGGAAGATCTGCCGCTTGGTCTCCAGGTACATGTCCAGGGACTTCTGGATCTCCTCCAGCTTGTTGTTCATCTCCGACAGCGTCTCCGGCAGACCTGGGGAAACCGGTCACACACTTCAGGGAGTTTTCTTATTTTGGTTGCTCTCTGCATAAATCCATATATTTACAGAGCCCGTGTCCGCGTGTGTTTGTGCACGGACCGTGTGAATGCCTTACTACGTGAGAAACAAGACAGCTTATTTGCCACACAAAGCACAACGTGTCACAGGCACTACTATGGTGTCGGCTTGTTTGGCTGGCTCACTGAGAAGCTCAACGCAGCCAAAACAAGTCCCTCTTTGATAACAACACCCCCCCCCCCCACCACCACAACTCAGATACTTCACATCCTGCCAACCCCTCCGACACATCCCCCCCATGGTGTCCACATGATAAGTCCTGTCCCCCCCCCGGGTCAGTCACCAGGGTGGTGCGTCCCCCTCAGAGCGTTGCTGTCCCTGTTCAGGCGCTCCATGATGGTCTTCCAGTTGGCGTTGATGCCGTCAAACTCAGTGGACTCGCGGGGGAGCTGCTTCCGGATGTCCTCTCCAAGGAAGATGTTCTGGAGGGAGGGAGAGGCAGACAGAATGAGGAGCGGAGACACTGACGAGGGAGACAGACAAGGGGAGACGAAGGTAAGGTCAAGGCGGAGAGAGGAATGAACTGAGGCTGCTATGATAAGAGAGATGGAGAAAGGAGTGTGAAGGCCCATGAGAGAGAGGGAGAGAGAGAGAGAGAGGGAGAGAGAGAGAGAGAGAGAGAGAGAAACAGACAGAGAGAGAGAGATTGCTGCTACGGCGGTTTCCACATGTTTAGAGAGAGAAGGAACCCCGCCGTTTAACCCCTGTGGTGTTCCCGGGTGAAGCTCACCACCGACCCTGTTCCTACAACCGCTCCCGTGGGAGGATAAGAGCTGTGGTTTGGAGGAAAGTAAGGAGAGCCCAGCAGGAAGGACTTCTCCTACCACTGGGCCGGGCCTCTACAGCCTCTGAGAGAACCTGAGGCCCGTAGCAACCGGGGAAACAAAATCTGTTAACTGTCTATTAACCGTGTGTGAACTGTGATTGAACTGTGTATGAACCCTTTATTGACTGTCTATTACCCAGGTTTGAACTGTGTCTGAACCGTGTATTATCTGTGTATAAACGGTGTATTAACTGTGAATGAACCGTGTATTAACTGTGAATGAGCAGTGTATGAACCATATATTAAATGTGTTTTAATTGTGTCTGAACTGTATTAACTGTGCGTGAACCATGTATTAACTGTGTCTGAACCGTGTATTATCTGTGTATGAACCGTGTTTTAACTTTGTATGAACAGTGTATGAACCGTATATGAAATGTGTTTTAATTGTGTATTAACCACGTATTAACAGTGTATGAACCGTGCATTAGCTGTGTCTGAACCGTTTTTTATCTGTTTATTAACTGTGTATGAACAGTGTATGAGCAGCGTATTGAATGTGTTTTAATTGTGTAGGAACCACGTATGAACAGCGTATTGAATGTGTTTTAATTGTATAGGAACCATGTATGAACAGTGTATTGAATGTGTTTTAATTGTGTAGGAACCATGTATGAACAGCGTATTGAAAGTGTTTTAATTGTGTATGAACCATGTAGTAACCGTGTTTTAAGTATGAGGCGCGTTCTCAAGGCAGGCATCTTAAAAGACAAAGCACAGATGCGACACTCACGCCGAACAAAGTCGTGGGTGAGTGCAAAAGCGTGGAAGTCTTGTGTGTTGCCTCCGTCCTGTTGTCCTGTACCTGAGCATCTTTGTCTGTGTGTGTGTGTGTGTGTGTGTGTGTGTGTGTGTGTGTGTGTACCTCCAGGTACATCCACTGCCGCTGCACGGTGATCACCATCTCGATGACCTCCAGCACCAGGGAGAGGCAGCGCTCCCAGCGGTCCACCTCCTTCTCAAAGGCCCGCACAAAGCGGGACGCCTTCATGGTGGACAGGGTCACCTGGTTGTCCTCCAGCGCCTGGAACACCTCCTCCGTTCCCCTAGGCGGGAGGGGAGGGCCAGCAGGGGGAGGGAAGGAGAGAAAGGATCAGGGACAGAACAGTGGGCCTTACAGGATAACACTGTGTCCTACAGGATAACACTGTGTCCTACATGATAACACTCTGTCCTACAGGATAACACTGGGTCCTACAGGATGACACTGGGTCCTACAGGATAACAGTGGGCCCTACAGGATAACATTGTGTCCTACAGGATAACACTGTGTCCTACAGGATAACACTGGGTCCTACAGGATAACACTGGGTCCTACCGGATAACACTGGGTCAGACCGGATAAAAGTGTGTCCTACAGGATAACACTGGGTCCTTCAGGATAACACTGGGTCATTCAGGATAACACTGGGTCCTACAGGATAACACTGGGTCAGACAGCATAACTGTGTGTCCTATGAGTTGTTTCTGCGGCCTTCCACGTGCAACACGACCTTACAGTGCCGTTGTTCAGTGAGACATTGTTTGCCAAGGCTGTGTGAACAGACAGAGCCACACCACACGACAGAAGTTCAGTGCTCGCCACACACGCACACATGCACACGCACACACAGGCACGCAAGCACACACCCACACACCCACACACACACACACACACACACACACACACACACACACACACATACACACACACACACGCTAGTGGCGCAGACGAGCAGACCGGGTAAATAGGCCGGACGTGGCCCATAGAGCGGGAGGGCCAGTGGGAGGGCCAGCGGGGGGGGGGGGGGCAGGCTGGGGTGTGGATGTGTGGACGCTGAGGCTGCGGTTCAATCCTCGCCCTCCCCCACCATGGTGTCAGCGTTGCTCCACGTGACTCACGCTGGTGACGGACAAACCCCCACGGGTCTCTCCTTCTCTCCCCGCAGCAGGCTCTGCTCTCTCTCCTCTCTGAGACACATGTCTTCCTGCTTGGAGCCTAACAAGGAACTAGTTGAGGTGAGCGTCGGTGAGGAAGGGTTTGTGTGAGTGTGTGTGTGTGTGTGTCTGTGTGTAAGTGGGGCTGAGCCGGCAGAGGGGGGGGGGGCAGGATAAAGAAGGGGACAAAGTGAAGCACCGTCGCTCCCTCCACCCCCTGCGCAGCGTGCCCGGTTGCCATGACAGCAGCCTTGCTCGCGCGCAGGCACTGCAGCCGTCGCCATGCCAACGGCGGCAGCAGCCTTCTTCGGGGATCAGAGGTGGTGGGTGACACCTAACGAGCGCACGCACATTGCGCAGACACACACTGGAATGGGGGGGATGCGGATGTGCGTGCACACAAACATATATACACACACACACACACGCACAACTCGGCAGGCGAGAGAAAATGCATGCAGAGACACATTCAAGGCTAGCTCTCAATATATCCCTCTCTCGGTAGAGACGCAGGGCCACTGTTTGTGTGTGCGTGTGTGTGTGTGTGTGTGTGCGCATGCGTGCCTACAGTATGCACATCGGAGGGAACAGGTGTGTGCAGAGAGGCAACCTCTCTGTCATGAGGAGCGAGCGGCACAGACAATCCCCCTCCTCCTGTTCTGAACCTCTCCTCCACTCCGTCTGCCTAATTAGAGACCTGCCTGCCTGCTGCCTGCCTGCTGCCTGGGCCCCCGACTGCACACACACACACACACACACACACACACACACACACACACACACACAGAGAAAGAGAGAGAGAGAGAGAGAGAGAGAGAGAGAGAGAGAGAGAGATAATGCACATTGTTTGATTTTCCATAAAGACAATATGAAAGGAATAGCTGTGGTTGAAACTGATTAAACCTTAACAGAGAGAGAGAGAGAGAGAGAGAGAGAGAGAGAGAGAGAGAAACAACATGGCTGGTTTCACTTGACTTATTCATATGAGGTGCCACTAACAATAACCTCCGGTCACCCAGACATCACTTACCGTCCACACACAGACAGACACACACACACACACACACACACACACACACACACACACACACACACACACAAACACACACATTGACCACATTACCTCATACTTGGAGTAGTCCATAACGTCAAGGACCACTCATAAACCACTCAACCCAGTCAGCAGTGAAAGACAGCTGAAAAGAGTTATTTTCTCTAAACTTCTTAGACTTACTGGTCATACAGTGTTAGGGCTGTAAAGCGATTAAAAAAATGTAATCACGATAGAGTTGGGGGAAGTGTTACCACTGCCTGTCCAATAAACAGGGATTGCCATAACATTCCATCAGGGTATGTGTGCATCCCAATGGGCGGGAGATTACCCATTCTCTTATACTAGTTTAATCATGGAAGAGCAAGTTGCAAAAAACGAATTATGATCCCCTATTGGGGATTATTTTTGTTCTTAAAGGAAGGACCTGCATGAAGCAACTGGCCATCTTTGCAAACGTATAGTGCCCTAACACAACCAACTTGCATGCCGTTTGCAAATACATCATCCTGCTGAGCACGCTATGCTAACACCAAAAGCAACCCCTTGTAATTTAGTTGCTTCCCTGTTTTCCAACTGCGTTGTTTGAAGTCAGTGCAACAAGAACGTATAATACCATGGCCAAACTCTTACTGCCAGTTCCTATTTGTGAAGGCTTTGAGTTACGCTTTGCAATTTTAAGTTTAATTCTCATGGAGCAGACCATTCAATTAGCTAAACAAAATCAAAGAACTCACCCCAAACAAACAGCCTGCAATGGACTCTGCCAACAGCCGATAGATTTGTCCAATCGCCCAACCAACTCTAAATCGCAATTAATCACATGGGTGTCCACCGTGAAGGTTTTAAATAAATATTTTTATGTCTTTAATTTTCCCAAAAATTGATAATTTTCATGTTTTTGCTACAAAACAAACAACATGGGAGAGGACTAAATATAATTGCTGCCTCACGCTAGCTTTTAACTGCATGCAGAACCAACTTTATGTTTGTGTTCTGATAAAAAACAGCATCCACTGTGTAACAGTTACATTGGTCAGGTTCAGCTAAATGTTCCCTGAATTAAGTATCAAAGCCCACTCATACTTCTTGAGAAAGCCATAATGTGATTGTGTCCAGTGGAAACACATTATTAAAGAGACCACAATGAGAGAGTTGAGAGGCAAATGTCCGCAGCCCTGAGCACAGCTGCTGCATATGGGCCCAGGCAAAAAAAATGAAACGAGGTGCTGGTGAGACAGAACAGAGTGGGGAAATACAGGACAAGGCCACGGTTTCATTTAGGAAAAGCAACGCCAGGAAAAAAGAAGCAGAGATTGTACATGTACAGCGTGCAGAATGAATTTAGTCCGTAAGACGTTCCATTTCGCAACACTTAGTTGGTCAACAATTAGACGCGCAACCAAATCTCAAAGGATTTGTAGATCCCAAACGTAATAAAATTTGCCAAATTTCAGTTTGTTGAAGGTTTGTTCTGTACCATTATCTTTTAAAGCTACAACTTTTAAAGTCCTCTAACTTTAAGTAACTGTAATCATCAAATGAACGGGTGTTTAAGTCGTTGTTTTCTTTACCGTAGTCTCAACACAAAGCAAAGCAATTTGCTTCTTTCTGGGTTTCCTTATTTGACCGCTCATACAGACTTAATTAAGAGGAACTCGGAGACAGAGAAGGGGGTGGGGTCGAAAAGAAGTAAAGAGAGTGAGCGAGTAGACGGCATGAGCTGACTCAAACATCAGGACAGCCCTGCATGGAGGCAGCCCCTTGAAGCATTGTATGGTTCGACACCACCACACAGAGTGCTCTTTCATGCCCCAACACCTGACAGCCAGAAAGACAGACGATTTACTTCAATTACAGAACAACAGGCGCATTGTTCTCTATCTCTGTCTCTCTCTCTCTCTCTCTCTCTCTCTCTCTCTCTCTCTCTCCCCCTTTCCCTCTCCCCCTCTCCCCCTCCCTCCGTTTCACTCTCAAACCCCGCTCATCCCCCTTGGGCAAAGCGCTGACGCTCTTCAAGGCCTTTAACTGCCACGGCGTTGTGGGTTTCTTCTCACTATCTTTGCTCCCTTTTGTTTCATCATCCGTCTGACTCCCCTAACCCCAAGGGTTCTCAGGGCAATCGAGGTTCTCCGTTGAAGGGTTTCTTTCCGCCCAGATTGACTGTGACAACAGAGGCAGAGAGATGTGACATGACGGCCACTGAGATGGCAGACGAGAATAAGACCAGACATGTGATGCCACATTAAGAGGTCACAAGAGGGTCGACACTCTGCTCCACACAAGTACACTTTCTTTGCCCGCACCGGCAGACACTTCTCTCCACCGTGTAATCCGCACAGGCACATTATTGAGGAGTGCACCCTCCTCTGCAAGCTCTGCCTGCCATGTCGTTCCTCCTTTGTCACAACAGAATAAAGTAGGAGAAACAAAGAGCACCCGCTTACCATCACGACGGAAAGGTTGAAATTGGAAGTGAGGGTTTAATGTGTGCTCCGACGGCGTTCGTTTGATTGGACGTGGGTGACATTCTTTCTCTCTCAGGAGGCGGAGAAAAAGAGGAGGCATCTGCTCCTGCCAAACACCTTCTCTGAACTGAAAGGAAAGTGAGGCATTGTTTTGATTCCGCGATAGTTAACCATGAGACAACTTTGAAGAACTGTTAACTCTAAAACTATTTTCTGCAAAAAAAGTAACAATTGTGACCGACTGTAAGTACCTGACACATGTAGAAGAAAATTGCGTTTGTTAGCGTTAATGAAGTGTCAAATGTGAAGACAGAGGAACACACATTGCTGCTAACATCACCGTTATCTTACAACGGAATATCCCTGTAGATAAGTTAAGCTCAGACGGTTATCCCCCAAGGGGCTACACATCAGAAGAGACAGAGATCTCTGTAGATGGAGCCGATACAACAGGTCCAGAGGTAAAGAGAGGGAGACAAAGAGAGGGAAGAAGTGAGGGGGATCGCGAGTCAAAGAGGTAGAAGTGGAGGGGCCTGAGGACAAACTAGCCCTGGCAGCAGCGTCCACATTTTCCATAGAATTTCTTCAAAGGGGCCCCCTCTGACATTGAAAAATAACAATATTATTGAGCAAGGGAGGGTAAAGAAAGGGAGGAGTGATTGTACTTGGCACTGCCGAGGCAGGAGAGAGAGACTTAAAGAGAGACACAGAGTCCCACAGAGACATAGAGGGAGCCCAGAGCTTGCATCATAAAAGGGGCCATCACTGATGGAGGGGCAAGATGAGCCCTCGTGTTGATTAAACATGGGGACCGGAATACTTTTTGGCAGCCGTGCAGAACAACTCAGCCAGCCGAGAGGTCTGTTGATGCCTCAGTAGCAGGTTGATGACCAGAGAAAAGAAACCCTTTCCTGGCAGAGGAAGCATGAGGAGCAAAAAGTGAGATGCCCTGTTAGGCAAATGGACTTGGAAAACAAAGCGGCAAAGAGTGCTATGTAAAAAGATTCGTGCACAGTACAGCACTGAAGAGAAAAATGATTTGTTGGAGGGAGACGGCATTGACACATTGAGGGAGTGTGACAGGGACAGAGCAACCCTCTTTCATTACAGGACACACAAAGCAACATGCATGGTAGCATTATTAGAAATTCCACTTCAAAGATTCACAGCAAACCATTGGCAGGAGAGAGATATTCACTAAGCAAGACAAATAGCCCCAACACATCCTGTTTAGACTCTATGGACATAAAGGATGAAGCTGTAGGAGTGGGAGAGGAGCGGGCGGGAGGAGGGGCTGGAGATGGATAGATGTGCTGCAGTCAGCGCTACCTAACCGCCTGAGGTGCCCAGCACGCAGATATGAGGGTAATTCTTCAAACATGGAAGTGGATGGAAAGAGTGGGAGAGCGGGCTAAGTATGTCTGAAGATTCTCATTACCACAGTCTCTCCAGGAATATGAACATCACAATTGGATAAAAATATTATCACATTATTAATGTCATGTTAATATAGTTTGGGGCGATTAGATATTATGAGTCATTGTTCGAGGTGTTATTATAGTTTGGAAAGACAATGCTCTCTCTAAGCAGTGAAAAGCATAACAACCTCAAGAAATCCCAATGGCCAAGTTTTGGTGGAAAGGGTAAACACAGGTACAGCCGCTATACTAAGAAACCTGAGAAAGCTGAAATAGTCAGGATGCATCGTTACTGAAAGAATTTTTACACAAAAAAATAAAAGCTAAGTTTTATGATATACTGTGAACACATGATTCTCTATTTGATAAGAAGAAAAGAGGAATGTAGATTCTGATTGATGTTTTAGGTATGAACACGCATATAGCATGGAAGCCTACAAGGATAATTTCAATAACTTAACGCTTGGTAAAACAGATTGAACCTGTTTAATGCATCTGACTGGTGACTAGGAGACCTCTGAAGCAACTAAAAATAACAAAACCAAGACTGTTCATCTTTTGAATAGAATGAGGGTATTCATTGTTTTAAGGACATTATGCCGAGAAACACACTGTGTGTATGTGTTCACAGAAGCAGTGTGGATTGCAAACGCTGCTTTCATTTGCATATAATAGGGATTTGTTAAAAAAAATAATCTTTTTTACCCATTGCTCTCAATCCTGTCATTTGCCAATCCTCCTTGGCAGTCTCATGGAAAATGTGTTGAGGCAGACTTTTGGATCGTGTCCATTGTCCCTTGTGAAAGCAGGACATTTTGGTTTCTCTGAATATCCTTCTCTCTTTCTCTCTCCTGTTTAATATTTTAATCTCTCTTTCCTTTCGTGTTTCCATCTCTTCCTGGGTACCAAATGAGAGGATATAGCTCAGAGGCCATCGTTACAGAAACAGAGGAATGAAATAGAATGAAATCAACGCTCCCCTTGCTGCATCTGGCATTTGAGGTGACATCTCCTCAGCCCTGTGAAGGCCTCGTAATAAAAAAGCCGGTTGGTGTCTTGTTGTTGGAGGGACTGTGGGCTGCAGTTAGTCCACATCAACTGCTCCTCATCGCACAAGGATAGCTGTGGCTGTGAGAGACAGAGGACAAAGAAAGAGATGTGGAAAGAGACAGAGACGGGTAAGGAGGCCACTTTAAAACAAGGGAAACATATCATAAGAGGTAACGCAGAGAGACAGAAAGAAAGAAAAGGAGATAGAAGAGAAAGATGGACAGGAAAAGACCAGGGGAGGAAAGCTTGGACTACGCAATGCCATAGAGAGAGAGATCAGCCCCGACATCAGTTTAGAGACTCTGCCGTGCAAAAAGATTTCGTCAGCGCTTGCGTTGTGCGCTTGACAAATCTTTCAGGAAGATGTAGAAAGGCAAAAAGAGAAGAGAAGGGGGAAAAAACAGCGTCTCATTGTGCTTTGAAAGCCTCTTTTCATCGCCAGCGCCTCTCATCAAAGCTCCTGAAATCTTTTTCATCCTCCTCTGATTCCTGTCTCCAAGCTTCCCGTGGTAACCTTTGAAGGAGAGCTTGGCGAAGGAGAACACAAGGAGACGCAGCTCGCTGTCAGCGCTCTGGCTCCACGTGAAAGGCATTTAGCTATCAGCCCGCTCCGAGATGCCTGTAGCATAATTAATTCGAAGCCCTCTTATCTACGACACAATAAGGAAGCAGAGGGGAAGAATGGAAGAGATATTCTGTTACTGTCCTTGATCACCGTGTCACTGTCACACTTTTTGTTCCACGAGTCTGTGTGTGTGTGTGCGTGTGTGAGTGTGAGTGACGTTATGGCTGACTTTGTTCGCTTTGTGTGTTTGCGCTGTACATGTACCTGTGTGTGAATGTGTCTGTGGGTGTGTTTGTATGTGCATGTGCACCTGCGTGTGCGCTTCTGTCTATCAGTCTCTCATTCTGAGTTAGGGTAAGTGCTGCCTGCTTGGCGCCAGTCCAGTATTTATATTTTGAATAAAAATATCGGGTGCCAAACCAAAAAGTCCTGGTGGAGGGGACCCTGTTGAAACACTACAGGAGGAGGCCGTGGAGGGAGGGAGCCTTTGTGCAGACTACTGCCTGTCTGTCAACGACGAATGACGCTTCACGTGCCAAGGGCTCGTTCACCTGAGCGACGGGGACGTTTTGTAGACCGTAAAACGTCCAGGAGAGAGGAGCTAAACGAGACAGGTTTAGGCCGCAGGGGAAGGTGGTTTAGTGTTTGAATGTAATCCGGGCATGTAGCACTTTTGATTCAGATTGCAATAAAGTGTAATGAGTAAAATAAGATCTGCTTGACCAGAATGACAAAATCTATTCGGTTCATATATGGTATGATATTCATTATGCAATAAATTCCAAATGGGCATCGATGATATAAAAATAAGTTAACTGAATTATTTACTAGCCTGCCTGCTCATGCACATTACATTTTGGAAAAGCAAAAGTTGGTCAAAGCATTTTGAAATGTGGTTTGTAGAAGCAAAGGTGAAAAAAGTGCTTTTGCAAGAACCATCCAAGGCATGGCCTGCCTCCGGACACAACAGTACACATGAAGTAGTACACAATACCCACTGCGGATACAAAGAATGTGCAAGCAAGATGCAACAAATTGACAAAGGTGAGTATGCTACTCCTGTTCTGGTGCAAACCAAGCAACACAATGACCTTTGGCACGGTGAATCTTTGTTCCAACCTGGGGTGGAGTCGCTATTTGAATTACAGAGAGCTTTTCTCCTCCTGCCCAGCCTCCTCTGCCGCTCTCTGATCTCACCGACCTGCCAATCAATGTGAGGGGCAGGACACCCAAACAGGATGTTCACTGGAACGGCTCCCTTTAGGTGCTAAAAGAGATGAAGAGTTCAGATGAAGGGCTAGAGAGGGGTTGAGGGTTGGAGAGAACCCACGTAACCACCCGGAGTCAGTCAGAGATCAGGCAAGCAGCATAGAGCACAAGCAAAGAACACAAGCGAAGGTTTGTGTGCTTTGTGGACGCGCAAGATGCATCAGTGGCCAAGAGGCAGTCAAGGATTTGTGGGCATGACCATAGGTCCAACTCTCTGTGCACAATTAACTCCATTGAAGCCACTGTCAGGCAGAAGGCTCCATAAGGCCTCCATGATCCTTGTCTATATCTTCATACTCCATCATGACACCCAGGGAAAGTCTCTGCAGACTAGGTGGCGGTCGTGTTAGGTTGCTATGGCTGAGGGCGACAGCTGCAATCCAGGCGGTTCCGGTGGTCCAAACACAAACAGTTAGGCCCATCAAGGGCCTGGGGAGAAATAGGATGTGGCAGAGTCTTGGCGAGGGAAGCGGAAAATCCGGTTTTTGCAAGCATGGAGGCGTGTTGTTGGTCGGTGTGTGACTCCGTGCTGCATGGCTAGAAGGGAGACGCTGTAGGCTCGTGCCAAGGATTTTGGGTGGGAGACGTCCCCGCAGCGTGTCACAGAGGAGGCAGGGAGTCAACGGGTCCTCCTTCATGGTTCCTCTGCCACCCAAAGAGAGACAGCGAAGCACGCCACCAAACCGAACCACACTGAGCTGAGGCTAACACAACGCTGCACACCCTCATTTGTGAACAAGACCGGTTTGAATCTGTACTGGGGACAAGATGACAAGTGAGACCATGGTCCAATCATCCTGTTTATGAGTAACCCCTTAATGACAATATTTTATTTGTCAACATTTTTATCTGTAACCGAAAGGCCTGTTTGAGTTTAGACATTAGGAGTTACTTTGAGGCGGATACCTATTTCCAGGCAGGCAGGAACTGAGGAATGTGTGCCTCACCCTGGAGGTTTGTGTGAAGCTGAATTCCAGCAGAGTTCACAGGGTGAGGCTGGCTGTGTTCCTGTGGGTTGGGAAAGTCCATAAATTACCTGGAAGGAGGAGGAGGAGAATGAGGGGCAGGGAGCATGAGGGGGAAGGGGTCCTTATTGAAACAGTATGACAGAGGGGGGGCAAGTTTTAAACATGTGCCTGAGTGTGTTCTAAGGGTTCCATTATCCCTGCCACAGGTTGTGATACGAGCACCATCAATATTTTCTTCAGAGTTGGTTGGAAACAAGGGTCTTAAATAACACAAGACTACTCATAAATCTGTCGAACTCTGATCTGCTCTATGTCTGCCGCTTCTCCGGGAGAGGATGGGAAGGACTCTGTCTTGCTGTACTCTCCCGCACACACACACACACACACACCAGCTGAGCTGAAAGTGAAGTGGAAAATAAGATCCAGGTGTGTG
This sequence comes from Galaxias rostratus, assembly GCA_036024795.1. NCBI lineage: Eukaryota > Metazoa > Chordata > Actinopteri > Galaxiiformes > Galaxiidae > Galaxias > Galaxias rostratus. The sequence goes on from JAVQJS010037233.1 coordinate 15,093, forward strand.
AGAGTTTTGACTTGGCTTGTTTTTGCCCCCCAGCAGGGTGTTAGAGGAGTTGAAAAGGTGAAAGGTCAGGCCCCCCGCACCACACCCTGACACACAATCACACGCACACACACACAAACACACACACAAACACACACACATACACACACACACACACACACACACACACACACACACACACACGTCATACCTTGGGGCCAAGGCAGTGAAAGCAGATGAGGCAGTCTTGGTCCGTGTTTGTTGGTCTAAACCAAGGCGTGAAGCTCAACCCCTGGCACCAAGCGAGTTCGACTAGGGGTCAGAGTTCAGGTAGACTTGTGTTGGGTGAGCAATCTCCTTTACGCACTCAGATGGTTTTGTCATTTCAGCAGCAGAATCATACATATCAGAAAGGCGATGTTTGTTAGGTAAGCATAGTGCTTTTTTACGTTAAATGTGTATGACTATTGTAGAATAATACAAAATATTTTGGAATGTGTGAGCCTAGAGTTCCATCTCCGTTTAGGCTACTTTAGTAAATGAAGGATCAAAGTCTTCACATCTAAGATGGATAAATGGGTACGTAGTTTTTATTTTATGATTGAATTACCAAAAACAAACCAAAACAGTAGCACCACACAGGCATTAAGAAACACCCAAATGTTCAAAATCTTCAACAATCTCAACTTCAACAAAAATGGAGATGAAATCTTATAACTCTCACTCTTATGTCTCACAAATAATTGAAGTGAAAGTTTGTGCCGCTGTCTTATCAGTTTAGAGTATCCCCAAATGTCAGCTTGTTTGGTGTCCACTGGTAGAAAAGCCAGCTAGCTCTGTATTGCGCCGCTTGTTTTTCACAGAGTGAGCAAGATATGTCCACCCACTGAGACCTGGCGAGGCCCTCACATCATACACTCATAAACCCCCTTCATGACGGAGTCGAGAGAGTTATGGCCTTTCCAGCCATTTAGCCATAAATATAACACCACGCTCCCTAGCTTTATGTATTTCTCTGCACTTGATGGAATGGGTGTGCGTTGACATTTATTGCTGTCACGATCTAGCAGTGAATATGTCCACCGTTGGCCCTGATCCACACACACATGCACACTAGACGTTGAAAACCCAAAAAGAAAGGACAGGGAGAGTGCTTGTCCAAAGTGGTGGAACAGTGAGACGATATGAATGGCTGTCTGTCTACATTAAGGTTTGCTGATCTTGGTGCTGTTGGTGGGAATTGCATTTCCTGCGATAAGCATACATATAAACATTAGCAAATCCAGTTTGTTTTACTTGAAGCTATGCAACGTTGGCGTAGCAGGTGATTCCAAAATCAGCGGGAAGTTCTATGAAGTCTGCTTTTGTTCCAGGAAACTTTTGTAAGAGTGAAAAGAAGGGAGGAGGGGCAAGCGAGACAGACTATCCAGCGAGAGAGGGTTCAGAGAGGGGAGCCAGCGGAGCCGTCACATTTGATGTAGGCGTTTTTCCTGACAGCTGTAATTCTCCAGCCTACAGAATTTCATCAACAGCAGTTGTGTTAAAGCCATGCCGCGGGCCGCCGGCTGCTTTCAAGTGGCACGCTCTGACAGGTAGATTTATTAGCCCTGAAATTTGTACAGATCACACGTCACTCATGGCCAACTGTCAAAGCGTCGGAGCAGCAGCTTCTGGCTGTCTTCAGGTAGAGCTGCCAGGAAGAGGCTTACTCACTCACTCGCTCACACGCTCCCTCCCTCCCTTTCTTTCTTGCTCAGCCGTTCGCTCAGCCTTCTCCATCTCTTACTCCCTCTGTAAAGTTGGAGGTAGAGAAAACGGTGTGTGGGAAAGTGGAGACGCAGAACACAGAGGAAAAAGAGACAGATGGAGGAGACGGATTTTTACACAATAGTTCTGAGTAGTAGACCAGATACTTCAAAGAAGCCGCAAATGTCTGGCTGAAATGAAGCTGTCTTGACTTATAGGGAGATGCTGTATGGCTGAAGGAAAGCTTTGTTACTGTATCAAATTACCCAGCAGATATCTGCTTATGGCACTTCTACAGGGACTGTACTGTCCATGCAGACATATATGTGTATCTCATTAAATATAGCAGGAAATTAATAATTACTTTGTTAAATTTGTGATTGAAAACAAAGAAAAAAATGTACGAAACTGTTACAGAAAAAGAAAGTGGCAGAGTAGAGTAACACTGATGAAAAGCAACAGAGAGAGAGAGAAAGAGAGGGAGCGGGAAGGAGGGAGACCAGAGGTCCGTCTTTCAGCTGCACATCTGGCCCTGATATTTCAGAGTTAATTAGTCATGCTGAGGTCGTGTGTAGATAAATCTATCATCCCAGGGAACACAAACCCTTTTGAGAAATGAAAGGAAGTGAGCAGACACACACAGCCCGGCCTTCTTCATAAATCACTGTTGCCAGATTAAAAACAGACACCGCTGCAGCCTGGACAGGGGCCTGTGGGAAGGAGGGGGAGTGCTGGGCACATAGGAAGTTGTGTAGGCTTTGCACTAGTCTCGTGTGGCCATCCCCCCAAATCAATTTTTTTTTTCAAAGTTAACTGGAGGTCTGGGGAGTTTCCTCTATGATTTGACACTAGGTTGTTTGATTAGAAAGCGTTTGATTAGCTCTCATATTTGTCACACGCTCTTTGAGGAAATCCTCCCCATTTTGAGAAACTCTCCCTGGTTTGTGCATGGCTGTTTTGTGCAAGGTACATACGTTTTAGTCTCTCTTTGAATCTCAGTCCATTTTAATACTTGATAAATGATGATTTTTTATGGAAACAAGCTGCTTGTCTGGACCTCCTTCATGCAGTCTCTGACTGGCCGTCTTCAATGTAAAATAAGCTGGAACTGAGGCTAGCTATACGCAAAGGCACCCAAGCACAGTCATTCTTATGGAATCACACATACTGAAATATATACCTGATCACAAACTGAAATGTTCAAATTATTCCACACATGTCTACTCCCAGCTGTGTCTTCATACCCCAATGATCTCCTTCAAAACCTATAACAGATGACTTGTCAAGAGAGGATTGCTGAACGGTCTATGGAACCAGCTTGGTTAGAATGGGAAGAATCCTTAAGGAGTATGAAGGCTACACGGCGCTCTCTCTGTTCCTGTCTCCCTCAGAGGAAGGAGTGGGTGGAGGGGAGTGACGAGAGAGAAGGATGGGGAGTAGGGTGATGAAGACAGAGAGAGAACAAGTGGGGGGCAAGTTAGACAGGTTAGTGAGGGACATGGCGGGAGAATGAGACTGAAAAGCAAGGGAGGATGAGATTGGAGGAGACAGATGAGGAGAGGACATAGTCGAGGAGATTGAGACGGGGAGTGGGAGGTCAAGAGGAAAAGGAAGGAAGAGAGAGAGAGAGAGGAGTCTCCCTGACTAAAAAAACCTAGCAGGACTGTATCCTCCTCTACACTTTCAGGGCTAGTCTTGGATGAACTCTTATGATGAATAGAATAAATCCATGATGACGTTTAGTATATGTTGACAGATGCGTAATCTTACTGTAGCTGGTGTCCCAATCACAAGATCCAGAGAATGGATGAAGTGGTAGCTCAAGAACAATGTAATGGATCAGGTCCCAGACTGACCCAGCTGGAAGAAAGATTGTGATATGTGATATGAAGTCAAATAATGAGAATGTTGTCTCCCTTCTCTAGACCTGTTTCACAAGCCATATGCAACACATGCATTCCTTATGAAACAACTTCATTCAAATCCTCATGGGAATGGAATCTGTCAAAGTTAGGGTTCTTCTTGTATGCTGGAAAAAAAACATTTTGAATTAATTTAAGCTTCAAATTTCACATTATCTGAAATGCACTCCTTTTCACATTCCACATATTCACTTGACACAGAAAACGCAGAGGTATGCGATGTTCTATGTATGCCAGTTCTGTTTCCAAGGCGATGGGTGGAGCGCCAGGGCGGATGTGGGCCTTCTGATAGCCGCGGCTCAGGGAAACGCTGTATCAAAGCCCCAACAGCAGGGGGGAAGCAGTAAATCAGCCATTACAAAGAACCTGCTGAGAGGACAGGAAATGGTGCTTTCCCCCCACAACACCTTCCCTCAGAGCCTCACTTCAAAGCCCCTGTACGCACAGGAAGCAGTCATCCACCATTTCCTGTCGGCCCTACCCGAGAGACGGGTAAAAACGCGAGGTGCGAGGAAAAGCGAGGATGAAACATTCAGTGTTGTTGTCTCTATTCTGCCCCATCAAGGACGAGTGGATCCATCGCGGCCCAGTCAGAGACCAAGGCGCTGCTTCGTTGAAAAGGGGATGGCAACGGTACAGGAATCACAGGAACACAAACTCTGACCCCCCAATAAAGTTGTTGTCGTGGAACCAGTGGTGACAGGTTTGTCGGTGTCAGCGATGCGATGAAAGTTGACCAAGAGGACATGGTAGGTGTCTCTCTAAGCATATCACAGTACAGTGTAGGTGTACAGGTCACATGTCATTCGTCTTGTGCATTTGGCAAAGTATGAGCCTCCTTTGCATGTGTCGATGTTTGTTTTTACTGCTTTGACACAGAGGAGGTAGCCTACCTGTCAGCGCCTTGTGTCACTGGCTCATCACAGAGGCTATTGCTGAGGAACATTCAGTGACACCTAAGTCTTGACCCGCCCTCCTGATTTCAGCTGTCACTCACAAGAGCAATGTGACCCCACCTGTCAGTCACCTGTCAGTCATTCCTCCTAGCTCTGGGCGTGAAACAGTTAATGGTGGCTTGCACCGAGAAAGATTATATATTTGCTGCACATAGCAACATGTCAGTAATGCACACTCGTCATTCATGGGGAGGCTACAAAGGAACAGAGCCATACCCCGTGGAATGCCGTGCCCAGTGAGAAAAAGACCCAGAAACAATGTGATCACACAGGTCTGGCTGTCTGGTTAAATCCCAACAATTCCCATGTTGTGTTTTTGTGAAGATAGACATAGGCTCGTTCCACTAATGCGACATTCAACAATTATTGTCAACTGAGAAATATAGAAGGCATGTTTACATGCAAGACATGCATGGCTACATGTGGACACAGGTTTCAAAATGTTTCAAGTGGAAAAAAAACATACATACATGCATAAATACTATTGTTCATGGATCTGCCCAAAAGTTATATTGTTGTTTATTTAGAGATGTATCCACTGGGGTAGCTGTGCCCTGAGTCCAATTGTATTAACACAGCATTCAATCAAAGCTCTGTACTGTTCAAGAAATAGTTTTTCCATCAGAAAACAGCAGGGGGCCCAGGGGATAATGACATTGTCGATTGATGGCTGTTTGTACTGCTGATATTCAAAAGGGTGGACCTCTAATAGTTTTGGATCTACAAACTTGTTAACAGATAATTTACAACTGCCTTCATCCAAGCAAAGTGTTACTCGTACTGGTAAACGGTAGTCATCCATCCTACTTGTCAACATAAAAACATTTGTATCTTTCAGCTCCCTCAGTACAGAGAGTGGAGGGGTGATGGGACATCAAAGTAATTGAATGTTTGTGAGCTGCTCAATCATTATGATTTTTTTCTTTTCTGAATGTACTTAATTGTGTGAACTTAGTCAAACGTATGTTGATGTAGGTTCAGTGTTTTACATTCAACCATGCATACCTGTTGGAATAATTAAATCAATGTTCTAAATTATAACAAGAGATCAGCTTGAACGTCTTTCATAGGAAGAACTTCTCCAGACCTTTAAAGATCTGAGGAAAGAAAAGACAACTGCGTATATATGTATGTTGGGAAACCAATGTTTTTTTGCTCAGCATACACTAAAAGGTTTGTGTTTATTTACACATTGGATATATAATTTCCTCTGCTGTGATGGATGGCGCCCTACCGGCTGCGTCAGCCCGTTGACGCGGGTTCCCCCAAACCCTGGCGCCATCGTCACACTGGGCATTAAGGCTATGTTTATTGATCCTAAACATATTCATTTAGCAGCGATAATAGTCATTACGGTACTCAGTACGACAGCTGGCCACTTCCCAGGAAGCCACTTTAAGCCGGCCCGTTGTTTCTTTGAGGCTCCTGTGAGAAATCCAGGGATTGCAGATGAACATATAGTTGCAAGCAGAACAAGGGTGGGATGTAAACGTTCCATTCATACTGAGGAATGTCTGAAACAAAGCAACATTCATTTTAGTACCGGTATTTGTGCACTGTGCATGCTAAAGTACTGTATCACAACTTGGTCAACACATTGACCCCCCCAAGTAAAGCCTCAATAAAAATGTTGTGCGATGTAGATATGCAATCCTACCAGGATCCTGATCTCAAAGTTTTTATAAGTTTGTTTACTCCAATAGCAGCAAGTCTAGCATCAACAGATCTCTCTTACAAAGAAAGTGAGACGGCTGGTGGAATCTGACACTAGCAGATCTCCTGACAAAGAGAAAGGAGTGGACGATCCACCTATAAATAGATATATACACACATATCCACTCCAGCACCCCCTTTGTCTCTCTGTCTCTCCTCTCTCTGTTTGTCTCGTGCGTTTCCCTCTCTCTGTCTCTCTGATGCTGAGCATAGAAAAGTCAAGCAGTGCATTTCCTTTGAGTCTCACATGTCAAAAGTGGACGGGAGCAAGTAGACCCGGAGATCAGATTGTGAGTCGCCAAGCACCCAGGAAGGTTGTACATTCTATCTGGTTAGTTGTGACCAATCACACTGGACAAAAGCAATGGCTGTGACAACAGATCCACTACAATGCAGTGTGTGCCACATGCCGTAGCAGAAAAGACTGGCAGATCAGTGCTACTCTGACTGCTCTTTATAAGTTGATGACTGTTAAGCTGTCTTGTCCTCTGTTGGGGCAATGCCGCAAACAAATATGTACATATTTTAATAGTTAGCCACCAGTCAGAACATGCATCTGCTTCCATTCTCCATCTTTTTCTATCACCCTACCCTCTCTATCAACCCTTGAACCTCCCCCATTCCCTCCCCACCATAAATCCTTGGGACAGCGGTGCTTTAATGGATAATTAATTGATGCTGCCGCTGCAGCGCTGTAATAAGACAATAAATTACGACATGGGCCAGTGTGCTGTGTCAGTGTGTGTTGCTAATGGCCCCTCAGAGCAGGGCCAGCAGGGTTATAAATTAGACAGAGATGAACTGTTGTGTGGCCAGCAGCGGCCTCCCCATCGCCGACTGCCAAAGGACCAGAAAGCTGGGGGGAGGGGGGCTCCACACAGAGGGGGAGAATTAAAGAGTGTTTAGCAACAGCGGTACTTCTTCAAACCCTCAGACCCATCGTTATTGTGACTGTTTTCGTGTGTTCCAACATTCCAAGGCCTTTTCCAATTAAGGAAGGAAGGGGGGAAATTCTTAAAAAACAGGCTGTAGCATTTTCCTACCTCACTAAATCCCCCTTTTGGATTGGGCATGTGTAGGTAATTTGTGTTTGTATCAGTTTGCCTTTATTGTGTGTCATCTTGAATGTTGTATATTGTCTGTTTGACAAAGAGCTGAGTGGAATGGGGGAGTTGTCATGGTTCATATTAGGCTACAAGGCCTGATACATCAGAGAAATGGAGATTTAGCTGTAAGGTTGAGATGAACCATTGAAATGTGTTGTCTAGGGTGTGAGGCTCTCATCATGTCAAGTGTGGGGGGATTTTGTTCACAGCTTAGTAAACAAGGACAAAATCTCCTGCTTGGAAATGTGGAATTTCAGCAGATAGTCTCTAATCCCATTTTGCTGGTTGCCTGATTAACAGGAGAGGAGGATTAGGAAGAGAGAGATAGAGAGAGAAATGGTGTGTGTTAGCTTATTTCTGTGTGTGTGTGCATGCGAGAATGTTGGCTTATACTGTGTGCCTTACACACACTACGTCCCTATGTGCACAACTTGTTATTTAGTGTATACGTCTGTCAAAGAGAGGCAGAGAAACAGAAAAATAAAAAGCTAAAATTTTCATTGCAAGACACATTAGAAGTGAGCCAAAGGAGAAAAATGGTTGCTCGGTTTACGTCGCTCTAATTAAAAATCCCGCCAATCTCCCCCCTCCTAATGTAGCCCTAACGAGAGAGGTTTAGTGGCAGTTATGTAGATAAAAACTTCCTCTGATTGATCTCAATTGCCTGTTGAAATTCGTTTCACTCCAGCATATTGATTTCATTCCGCTAGTCCAAAACGGCTAATTAATAATGATAATAAAAGTGTCCCGGCTCATTAAAATCACCCAGACAGGTTTTTACTCAATCCGTTTACCCTTTCCCACTTGCTCCCTCCCTCCTCTCTCCTCTACGTTGATCTGGCTCTCCTTTGCTTTTCTGTCTGGTTGTGGTTTCCTCACGTTAGTCTTTCAATTGCAAAATTTGTGGTGCTTAATTTAATTTGAAAGATGAAGAGGAAGAACATTGAAAGATTTTTTGCAATTGACACACTTCCTAATGACCACGTGAGCTTAGCTAATAGCTAAAACAGTCAATATACTCATAGCTAATATAGCAGAAAGAAGCAGCCAGTGCCTGTGACTAAAAAGGAAAGATCCAATGTGGACATGAAATGTAGAAAGTGACTACTCAGGAAGAAGAGATAAAGATCATTTAAGGTGCTTATTACTGCCCTCTCCTAGACGATTATATACTGAAAGTCATGAAGATAGGTTTACACTGTGAAATGTATCAATACTTGGAGTCCACATTACGGGGGCCCTCGTTTTCATGTATGGACTTGAAGGTTACACGGTAAGAATGACGTGCCAGCTGTTTTAGCATTCCATGTTTCAAGCCAGCCGATGGAAATAGGTATTAAGAGATTCATCCTTCAACTGTGGGCGTTTCATTTTTTCGAATCTCTAGCCGTGCAGAGAGCAAATATTAATGCTTTGAGACGTTATTGCTCACCATTAAGCCATCTGAAAAAGTGTCGTGGCCTCAAATCAAACATGCGAGATGCCCGCTTGAAGACCCCAATGACATATCTGCTTCTATCTATTTGTTATTTGAACACTTGAAACATTTTTGAAAAATCACATACTATGCCATGTATATAAAGTTAAGAAACGACAACTTAGTCTGGATCCGAATAGTCCAATAAAGTACATCCTTTTGACTTTCACTGTGCCCAATCCTCCTTTCATCTCATATTTGTCGCCATGAGTCCAAATTAAGATTGTTGTGTTAAATAGCGTAATTGTTAAATGTTTGCCATTTTTGCATAACGGGTTAGGCATACACATCTACTACAATACATACAATTGTTTGTTGCAAGCATATAAGCAAGTTAAATGCTTCAAAAACAACTAGGCTGTATAGGCCTAACTAGGCCTCCATTGTCAGTCGTTGCAATCACTCTGTAAACAGCTGAATATGTATGGCTTTAAACGTTGCTACCACCACGAATTGTGGGGCAGTGATTTTCTTTTCCGCTCACAAAGATGGCCCTGTGTGTCCTATGCTAAAGTACACAAGTTAGGACGCAAGTGAGCGCCTTTCCTCTGCACTTAGAGAATTCAAACTCACTTATTATGGCTGCCACTTAGATACTGCCGGGTTATGCCAAAAAAAAGAATGTGAATGGAATCAGATGTGCTGAGCTAGTGTGCATTTAAATAGTTTTCAAGAGTAGAATACCATAGGACTCCAATGCATTAAACATGCTGACATCCACCTATTGCCAATTGGCGGCTGCAAACGACAACAGCGCATTTGTATTCTTCTGTTTCCCAAAGGACCTTTTCTTGATGACACCCAACAATTGTTTTCGGCAACAAAACTTTCTACTGCTGATTTGCTCTACTCTTAGTTTTTGATATATTCCTGTGGATTCTGAGGCCAGGATAATTAACCAGCGTGGATAGATATTTTCCCTGCTGGAGTTTGAATGGCTGATTGTTATCTTGTCTCTGTCGGCGCTTCTCTATTTAATAATTCACTTTGATGCCTGGCAGATAGACTGTCCTCCCACACACCAGACTTGCTAGATTTGTGGATTTGTTGTTTTGCTGTTGAAAGCCACGGACAACCAACGCAGCCTTATTACCGCCTTCCAATATGAACCTCACTCATAGGTTTCTAACCTTGTCACCATTAAAGAATAACACTCTCTCTACCCAGTGGTGGCATGTAGCCTGGTCGCATGCCGCCCATATTCCTGCCAGAGTTTAAGTGTTTCATTAAATTATTATTATTAGTATTATGATTATGGTTATTCATAACAATCGTAATACTGATTTGTAAGTAAATTCAGAATAGATGCGTATCAAATGAACAGCCTTTGAACCCAATATTAAGTCCCAGTCTGAATGAAAATGTTCTGATGGGAATTTTCCAGAAGCAGTTATGATGAGCTAAAATAGCAAAATGGCAGCAACACTTTTAGATTTTCTTTGAGAACAAAAGAATTTACGCTGCATGCAGAAACCCAATTGAAGTTTAAATTGTTAATAGCAACGAGAGTGAATGTTAATCTAATTACATGAGGAAAATGCTTCTGATGCTGTTACTACAGAGGGTCAGTGCAGGCTGCAGCTATTGATATAGGAGACCCTTGCCTCGGCCCGGACGCAGCTTTGGAACGCTCGGCCTGCATCAGCCAGTAATTGATTTTACAGCTGAGCAGTGCGGAGGAAAAACAAAGAATTCTGGAAGTGGTACAATGAGTATATACTGTATGTCTCAAATACAATGTGTATAATATGACAGAGCATTATTGTTTTATTGTCAAGTATTTGTGAAAAAGCCGAACAGTGACCAGGCCTTTTGAGTGGTTGGTTTGTATCACTGTTTCGAACCATTGCAATGGAATTTTTTTTGCTATATTTTATCTCAAGTCATTAATCTAATAATTTTAACCTAAGACTTCTGGGTAGAACAAATGTTTTCTTTTGACTACCGACCCTGAACTGAAACACACCATGCCCACCCACCCCCAGCACTCTATCTCTCTCCTGAGTTAACCTCAAGAGTCAGCCAGGTTTATAGAACAAATAGTAGGGGACTATATATAAACTGAATTCCAACAGTTGGATTCACTAGGTTTCCATCTGGTACGGACACCACAGGAGACGGAGCGGGAGCAAACCCACGAGCGGCGTAGCGGCAGTAGCTGCAGCGGTCGGGCTGTGACTGCAGCCGATGAAGATAAAACTGTTTGGCTGTGTCACAGGCAGCCCCGCCGCCCCACTCGGTGGAGAGCTGGAGAGCTTAATCCATCATCGGCAGGCAGCAGGACTGACACCACCAAAGACAGAGTGGCCAACACACCGCTCAAGCAGACCAGGCCCCGGAACGTTCCGGCATATTTTTTGCCGACTGTCAGGCGTCTAATAAAGCGAGGCGAAAAATGAGGGAAGGGGGGAGGGACAAAAAATGAACTATCTTGCGCTGATGTAATATGTCTCATAAATCTAATTTAATTACCTGGTGGGGGGACAGCGCTGTGGAAGTCCTGGCTGGATTTATTGTGTCTTAACTTGGCACCTTAACGACTTTGTGCTTTTAATATCATTACCCTGTAATTTATTCTCTCACTTCTGCCTCCAGACTAACACACGCGCGCGCACACACACACACACACACACACACACACACACACACACACACACACATACAGACATGAAGGTGATGCACTATGAGTCACATTTCTATGTCTGAGGGTTCCTCAGGAGCAACTATGATATTGATCCCTTAAGTGTGTTCAGTTGTTCTTTGTTGTTTTGAATGATAGTCTAATGATAGATCTAACATAGACATAAATTAACTCGGTGCTCCCAAGGAATAATTCCACCATTTGTAAAGATGAGTAAAGCCTGTTGTTTGAAGATGATTTGCTTGACCAGTCCCCCATCGTTTTAGCTCCACATACAGTAAGTGGAAGAAAATGTCCATATTTACAATCTGATCAAGAGTTTCAAACATCTTGACCTGTGATGAAACTTCCTCAAAGAGGGCAGTTTAGGTAACGTCACTCAAAACTACAAACCTATATCCTCTCACACAAATGTAAGCTGGCTTCACTGGATGTACGATTCACCTGATCCCTGTCTGATTCTAAAGCACATTTCTTCTACCCCTCTCTCTCTTCCATGTTGGTTCTTACCGCAGCCCGCCCACGCTCAGTAGCTTCAGCATGGTCTGGCCCGATAACAAAGACAAAGGGAAAAAAATGGAGGGGAGACAGAAAGTGAGGGAACAGGAGAGGAAAGATAGCCTCATTCCTCACCTCTCACCCCTCTACCACCAGTTCCTTCCTTGTTTCACCCCCTCCCACACACACACTCACACACACACACATACACACACACACACCCCTAACAGTCAAACTAATAGCTTTCAGAGGCCCCTATTCTACATTAGCTTGGCCCATCATTCATCTTTGCCATCCACTTAAGGCAATTCTCAAAATGCCACCCCTCACACACACACACCGACACAGACATACTCTACAGACCACGACTGCATGGAATACACACATAACACACACGCACACGCACACACACACACACAAACACACACGCTCTTTAAAGAACCCTACTAAATGGAACACACTCAATCTCTTTCTCTCACACACACACTCAGAAAGACGCACTCATCCACACTCTATACAGAACCTTAATAAACGGAACACACACACATGCGCGCACACACGCACACACACACACACACACACACACACACACACGCACACACACACACACACACACACACACACGACCCCTTGCCTCCCTCTGGATCACCTCTGCGTGCGTGTCTCTCAAACTTCAAACCAACTCAAACCCCGTTCTCTTTGAAACGTCGGGCCGAACAGCCCAACGCCTCCTTCCCGGTAACGAGCGACGAGGCGCGCGTCGGATCCATCCCGGATCTCCGCGCTGTCGCTCCCCGCGTCTCCCCGAGGTCCGGAGGAACGATTCCGACCCCCGGGAGCGGAGGGATGATGTTCGTGAGGTTGGGAGGATCGAAGGGAATGTGAGGAGCGACGCGGTGCTCGTTAGTAGCTCCCCTCCCTCTGCGGTCGGCAGGGTCCACGTCTCCACCGCTCAGCATGGAATATTTGGCACCCCGATTCCCACTGTCCATATCCCCCATCTGTACATATGATGTATATCTTAGTTACTTTTGTATTATTTATATTTCTGGTATGGATATTTTGGCTCTGTTCTACGTAGTGGTTGCCTGCCTTGTCAT
>JAVQJS010037256.1:0-21690 GCA_036024795.1 Galaxias rostratus
TTGGGGGGAATTTTTTGTTGTCACCTGGGGGGCCCCTTGGGGTCGGTTTTATTTATAACCCTTGAATCCTTAACCCCCTCCCCCTCCCCCCCCCCCCCGGTTTTGTGTGTGTGTGTGTCATAGAGTGGTCCAGAACTTGGGAGACTCCCCACAGCCCCAGTCCTTACTGTGGATATCTGCAGTACAGTTAGCCGTCTTAAAAACAATGCAGCAAGCTGCTCTGAGCCATGTCTAACGTGCATCTCTACCTGGAGGCCAGGATTCTTTGAGGGGGTGGATAGAGAGAGAACGAAAGGGAAAGTGGCTGCTTCCATTCATGCGACAGGAGAAATCCCTGCTGCCAGAGCAATGGATGGATGTTGTGCAGATGTGGTTTAGAAATAATCTGCTTTTACCTAATTAAGCTGTGATTGTCTATTGTGGTGCACAAGGTGATCATATAGAATAGCTTATAGTGCTGACGCGACGTCATGTTAGCCTGCGTTCCCTGTTACAGTGTGTAAGATCGGAGCAACAATGATGACATCTGATGAAAGAGCCTTCCTCGAAGACTTTAGGTCTTCTGCTTATGTGCACTGGCTCCTTTGCCAAACGCAGGCGAGCATCCCCCCATCCCCCTCTTTCCTAGCCTCCGCTCAAAGCTGCGCACAGCTCCTATAGGGCTGGCTGCGCCCCCTCCCCCACAGCCACTCTCTCCGTCTGTGAAATCCGCCGTTTGCACAAGCAAAGTAAAGAAGGGGCAGGCCCCTCCCCTAGCAACAGCAGCTAGATTAGCTGCCTTATCCTGGGTCAGCCCGGGGAAGTGGGCCACAAAGAGACGCATACATTAGGCCAGCGAGGGGAAGGATTTAGCTGCCTGGAATATTTTGATGGCAGCAGTTTTAACTGGACACACGCTAGATGGTTAGAGGCATCTGATGGGTTGGGAGGAGGCAGAGCAGCGTGCGTTGTCCTGCGTTGACCTAGAGTTTATGTAAAGAGCCAGTTCACTGGGGACAGATAGGTAGCCTGACCGCCTGCTTGGGCATTTCATTGTACTACGATTCATGCCTCTGCTGGGTCTTGGCCTGCTGTGCTCTCACTCCCCTCCTGCAGTTGCCTAGAGCTGAGTACAAGCTACACATCGCAGGGTAAGGAAATCTATGCAGATCTTCCTAACCCCTGTTTCACCGTTAACGCCGGTGTTGAGACCACACGGTTGGCCACATTTCTGTACTCCATGCAAAGTAAAGACCACCAGTAAAGAGCATTTTCTGATGCAAGCTGGTAGGACGCGATTCTGGAACTTTGTGGCTCAGCGTGACTCTGTCTAGCGGGCCCAGTGGAGGGGCCCCGTGCAGGTCCAGTCTGTCCACGCAGTCTGGGTCAGCGCAGCGGGCTCCAACACACACACACGGCATGGCGCTCCACCTGTGCTCTGGCTCAGAAGCTAATCCTTGCGTTGCTGTGGCTCTTAATTTACATTCCGCTGCAGGAGGGGATGGCTAATGACTTGTGGAATCCAGTGCGTGCGTGCGTGCGTGCGTGCGTGCGTGCGTGTGTTGAGAGAGAGAGAGAGAGAGAGAGCATAACGCAAAATCACTTGTGCCTGTTCTCTTAGTGATCAACTCTCTGTGTGTGTGTGTGTGTAGGTACCAAGGCACGCTGGCTCCCCGTACACCGCTCACGACATCACAAAGGGACACCCCAACCTGGCAGGCACGCCGCCAGGCCACGCCCACTCGCCAGCGCTCTCTCAGGTATCAGTACCCACAGCCCCACAGTACCGCTACCCTAAGGGCTGGGAGACAGCAGGAGGGGTGAGTCTAAACGCGCCGCCACCGTCATTCACCCTCTGTCTCCGTGTCCACCTCTCGGTCTATCTATCTGTCTGTGTTTGTGTGCCTGCCTGCCTGCCTGCCTGCCCGCCTGCCCGCCTGCCTGCCTGCCTGCCCGTCTGCCCGCCCTCTTTTTACCATCTGGTCCATGCTTTTACTTGTATACACATGTTTTTTATTTTATAGTTAGTCTCTTATTTGATGTACATTTTCTTGTTAATTCTGCATGCTGTGTATGAGTGTCATTGGAGTGATAGATGAGTAGTTGCTCAGCACCGCTGTGTTCGCCGCTTGCCGCTGGCTATAGTTGGAAGTGGGCTGCATTAGTCTTCATAATGAGAGTTCAAGCGTCTTGTAAACTGCTCCTGTGCTTGCGTTGCCTGCACAGTGGGCCAGCCAAATAAAGGGTTAATCGATTAGTCTCAAAAGACGGCAGGTCAATTACATTTCTGCTGGGTGCTTGTATCTGCAACTGCCACACACACACTCACATGGCAGCCTAGCACACACACACACACACACACACACACACACACACACACACCCTTACTGGAGTGACTCAGCCCCTCTGAAAGTGTATGACTGTGCGGAAAAAGAGAGCCTGATCCCCCATGGCATTGTACTACGTCCCAGGAAGACACACGATCAGGACTCACCACCAGGCCTCCTCTAAATAAGGCCTCAAATCTCAGTCACACTACCATTCTCAAAGCATTTGAACTGTGAGAACCCCCTCATCTGCATGACAAGCTGTATCTAGCAAGCGCTCTGGGTCTTGTAGAGATGCAGACCTCTTTCAATATCATATACCTGGAGTTAGGGTGATCAGTGGAAGTGTGGACATGGCTAGATTTGTCGTAGATGCATTGCAACGTGGACAACTCCGTTTCGACAAAAAATAATCGTAATTGGAAAATGCTGTTAGGCCTACATGAAAAATCTAAAACTCTACCATTTTTTTCAGATTAACACATTTTAATGTGATTAAATTAGTCTTGGATGAGGAATAAAAGTTGTTGTGGTTACCAAAGTATTACTTTTTTAAAATGAAAACGTAACCCCTTATGGAAATGTAGGATGCATAGATTGAGATTAATCGAGAATCACTTTGCATTAGAATAATTGACAGGTGAATTGCAATCCAATCGTGGGGCCAGTTAAGATTCACACTTCTAGGGACTAGTTTCAAACTCACAACCTTTAGTAGCCTTCCCCTTTCTGCAGCTGATATTTGGTGACGTGATTTCACTTGACATTACTGCTTTCACAAATTTTAAACGCGGTTGAAGTGGCTCCTATTCATTTATAAATATGTTGTGGCTCTCCTATCCTGCGTCTTAACAACCCTCTTTCTCTCTGTTTGCCTTTTCCCTTCATCCCCTGCCCCCCTCCATCAACAGTCTCCCTACAACCCTGGACAGAATGCTGGCTCCGCCCCTCTAATGTACTCCACCCAGACGCAGCCAATGAATGCACAGCCACAGAGTCGCCCGGTAAGCCCCCCCCCCCACCACACCCCCAAGCAGTCCTGTGCCGTGTCCTCCTGGCGGTCGGCTGTCTCCTCTGGGCTGGTTGGCCCGCTATGGAAACCGAAACAGAGAACCTCACGCAGGGACTGGCATGACCAAATACCACAAATCCTGCTAAGTCTTGTCCGGTGATACCGGTGGTGGCTATCGCTCTGGGTTTAAAATGTTTCGGCTGGATATGTTATGCTATTGTTACAGTTCAATTTACATCTTTGTTGTGAGTTTGTTTTTGCAGTTCACAGTGGTCTTTCCGTCTTCCAAATCTTTCTACTTTTAGCATTCAAGTCCTCTCAGTCATGTTGCAGACAGTAAATGGAATTCCCAGACGGGCACATGACCAGACTGGAATACTATTTGCTATGTCATCACAATTCATGTTACATATGCATCTTCTCACACAGTTCAATCAGAATTGGGTGTACCTTCTTCCTATCTATCTATCTATCCTAATTATTCTCAGAAAATCAAACTCTCTCTCATTCCAGCGGCTTTCTCCCGTATTATTTCCTTGTTACTGTCTCCCACATGCTCACCAAGTTAAAATTTGATGGCTCTCTAGACGGTTGTATGTTTACCAGCATACAGTATTGCGTCATCTTGCTGCTAGTGGGCCTGACGCGCTGCACAGTATTTTGATGTCTCTGCCGTCATGCCTCTGCTGCCTTTCATTGCTCATTGTGTCCTTATGTCCCCTCCTCTCCCCCTATCCTCTTCTCTTTCTGTCTGTTTTTCTCTCTGCCCCCCGCCTGTCCGTCTTCACCTCCTTCCCCAGTTTGCAACGGGCCCTCGACCAACCCACCATCAGGTAACTTACCCCCAAAGCACTACGTCTTCTCGGCACGCACACACACACACACACACACACACACACACACACACACACACATACACAGTCCTGAGTATCGTCTAAGCCCTGGACTCTGCCAGCACACTGTTACCTCAGTTGGCCCTCAATTGACCTGGTCGACCCCGTTCACTGGATGTTCTATGCTAATTAAAGGGCAAAACACAAGGTTCAAACCTCCATAGGTCTCTCCTCCTCTCCTATGTCTCCCCTCCCCCTAACTCCACTCGCTCCTGGAGACGGGGTTATTATATTCGATGATTGTTTACAGAGTAAAAAGGAAACCGATTAGGAGCAGTTAGGTAGAACTTGTGGTTCTCACGCTTTGTGTTTATGAAGACATAAATAGAGTTAATTCCAGCCAGAAATCTGGCATAGCCATTAGTTTCTATCAGTATTTAGTTAATTATTTCATTTTGTTGTTTTGAGTCACATGCTGATTATATAATTCATAACAAATAATGTTTGAATTTGAGCCGCTCAACATAATAGTTTTGCTAAAGATTGTGGTTGTTTTTCAATTGGGTACCCCGTTTTACAAGAGCCATTTTGGATAATCAAAGCACTATGTGGTGTGTGAGGGTGCGTGTGCATGTGTGTCTTGTAATGCATTGTGGGGATTCAGATCAAAGGGTCTGTCTAAGCAGGAGGCACTTACTGTCCAGTTCCATAGGGACGTCCCGCTGTCGGCCTGTCTCTGTTTATATCTGTTGTCACTGCAAGCAGGTGTTCTCTTTAAAGATGGCTGCGTCATCTACCCTCCCCCCCAACCCCCAGCTACAAATCTGCTTGTTGTGACTTGTTGTTCAACATTCTCACCTTCTGGAGGATTCTGTTTTGACGGGTTATTAATAGCGTGTGTGTGTGTGGGGGGGTGGGGGGGGGGGGGGGTTGGCCTGCGTTTTGGCCCTGGTGTGCACGCACAGAGTGACAACATGGCCTGGCTGACACTAACTGGCGCTGGCTTCTCTAGTGCCGCCACGGAAGTGGAGTCAGAAAGCAGACGAAGCCAAACAATGACCCATTATGCTGTTAGAGAAAATGGGCCTTGTCCCTCACATGCTCAACACAATCAGCGCTACATGGAGTTCTGAAAATTCATTCATCTCCCCGAAACATATGGGTGACTGGCAATGTTGTTCTTACACTTGTCTGGTTTGGTCACTATCACACTCTCTCTTTTTGCCTTTCTTTGTTTTAGTTTTTGGATGTTTTAATATGTGTTTGGGTGTGATTGTCTGAGAATTCAAAGGTCAGACCTGACATAAATTACTGTTGATCAGTGAACAACTCAGTACGCTCCTGAGACATTGGCCTAAATTAGCACACCATCTTCTTTTTCTTTTTTGCTTCTATTGTCTACCCTCCATCTCAAGATGTTTAAAGGTCAACTTATTGGAAAGGTCACACTGGGCCCTTGTAATATGTAACATGTAATATCCATGTTAAAGCCCAAATCTATTACTTTAATACAATATTTGTTTATGTACGTGGGTGTGAGTTTACAATAGAGCAAGTTTGGATTATTGCAATAATCTCTTTATTTAAATGACATGTAGGGAAAAAAATGAATAGAGGTCCAAGTTTGTGTTGGAATCGGTAGTAACAGTGACCAGTACGTTTCTGACATAGTAAAGTCTGAGAATGTAATACTGAAACTGGAACAAACGGCCTAACAAGTTGGTCTCATGACTCTTTATGTTGCTTGTTGCCCGAAGGGTTCAAGAATACCGCTGTGATTCACGTCTTTGCCCCCTGCAGAATGGCCCCAACATGTCTGTTTAGGCCAGGCTAGCTAGCAAAGCTAACAGCGTTCTTTGATATCACATAGTCTGGATAGCCCAGGCATGTGGGGGGGGGGGGGGGGGTCTGGTTGGGCTCGGGCTCCCAGCCTTCCACACCCTCTCTATGTTGCTAAGTCATCGCCGTGGGAGACGGCCAGTTCCACACTGGGCCTGGAAACTGCCAAGCTGGCAAAGACCAGGGCTTGACAGGCAGGCTCGCTTCACATATTGCAGCAGGCAGCATTCCTTATAAATAATATTATTCATGTGTGTGTCAACTCAGAGAGAAACAAAGAGTGTGTATGGTAGAAAGAAAAAGGGAGAGAAAGACAAACTGTGTGTGTGAATGACTCTTGCTGCTATATTACTGTCTGAGCTCCACAATCATCACAGCGCAGTCACCCATTGGCTTTTTCCCCTTTCCTGCTTCACTACTCAAGGGAGGATTCAGGCCCATCCAGGTAATAATCAACTCGACTTCAGAAACCTTTGCAGATGCATGGCATGAAGGGACACCTCGTGACTGCTCCCGCTAACACCTTAACCCTAACCTTGGAACCCGTCAAGGTCTCTCGAAGAGGCATCCCCTCCATATTCATCTGCATCATCATAATCATCATCAGTATATTATGAGTTATTATTAACACTAACACTGAGTCATCCCTTCTGTTTTTTTAATGGCCCATTCTCTAATCAATTGATGAGAATGGCAACTTCTTTTCTAGTTGACAATTCTTCAATTGTTCCTTTCCCATTCATCATTCAGTGATAGTTTGCCCAGTTTGAATAATGAACAGCATGCGGAATGATAGAACAAATTCAACACTTTACTTCCTGAAAGATTTTTTGCTCTTTGACCATATATTTGCCAGGTATTGTGTAAACGAGCAGTATGTGTTTCTGTACTTTAAGGAAGTCAAAGGTAATCTTGTGGTTTGCCCCTTATTTTGAATTTGTATAGCAACATCTTCTCTGTAGTATTGTCCCATAATTTATTTATTTATTATATTTTATGATGTTTTTATACCTTGGTGTGTTTTTCGGGGATGATAAATCAAAAAAAGTCCTTAGCAAACCAAAGCTTTTGTTGATATTTAATTTACCTTTTAGAGTCTTTGTTTCTTTCATTTCCAATCAGGTTTATGGCCACCCTTTGTTGATGTATATCTAATCTTATCTTTGTTAGCAGTGACTTTTTCTGGCCACATTGATTGTAGCAGTACACTTTGGAAAGCCTGACAGCCCTAAACATCCCATCGATTTTGACGTTTTAGTCTCTCACAGTCCTCGTAACTCTAGCCATTGTGAGA
This sequence comes from Galaxias rostratus, assembly GCA_036024795.1. Classification (NCBI taxonomy): domain Eukaryota; kingdom Metazoa; phylum Chordata; class Actinopteri; order Galaxiiformes; family Galaxiidae; genus Galaxias; species Galaxias rostratus. The sequence goes on from JAVQJS010037256.1 coordinate 7,285, forward strand.
GCCTTTTTCATGGGCTGCTTATCAAGCATGAGAACGGAGCCTTGTCACCTTGTAAACGGCATGTTCACCTCGTTTGACACACACACACACACACACACACACACACACACACACACACACACACACACTCACTCGGGTGGACTGCAACTTTGTTCATAATCCCATTTCCTCATCTTGTTATGAGCACTTAGGCTGTACAGCCACTGTAGCCCTCAGCTGTGAGAACGCTGCATTCTAAAAGCCATATGGTGTGTCTCTGCTAACATGATCTTTTTGGCGGGCGGGCGGGCAAGCACGCTGGCTGGCAGGAAGGCAGGGTGAGCTGGCTGGCAGGAAGGCAGGGTGTTGTTGATGTGACTCTGGCTGTGTGGCACCTTGTTGTCACAGGGCTGTTACTATGGCACTAGGTCTCGCCACGGTTGCCCTCAAGGCCCGGGGAGAGTTTACATTCAGCGTTGTGTCACCGGGCAGAGGGTGCTAGATCGCAAACGTACGCCCAGCTGGGGGAAGTCAGGGGGTCTTGGCTGACTGACTCATCACCCCATGTAAAAACTGTTGTGGACATGTCTGAATGGGCATGGATCTCATTCTCTTTGATCGTTTTGTCGTCTCTTCCATGCAACGGGTTTTGTCTTTGGCCTGTTCAGTTTTTCCAGAGAACCCAGATGCAGACCGCACGGCCCACCATCCCCACAAACGCCCAGTCACTGCGGCCGGGCTCACAGAACCCCGCGACGGCCGTGTACCCCCCTAACCAGCCCATCATGATGACGATGGCGCCCATGCCCTTCCCATCCCAACAGGCCCCGCAGTTCTACATCCCCCAGGTGAGAACGCCGCACCTTACCCAGTGCATCGCTAGCGTTGTGTTTGGTAACCTGACCTGGTGCTCAGCTGCAGCATGGAGGGACCACAGCCCTTAGCATAACCACAGTTATGGCCCAGGTCCCTGTTCCCATTTTTCTCACAGCGAAGCGGAGGGAACGGCTAAAGTGAATGAATACATCAGTATTGGCTTTCGTTGGGAATGTGTTAAATACTTTGGGTTAATGCTAATGTTAGCCATTAGCCATCTCCTCCCTGTTTTGTTCTGTCAACTCTGGGGATCGACTCTGTGCCCTTCATCCTCTCCTCCCTTCTAGTATCGCCACAGCACGCCCTACGTGGGTCCACCCCAGCAGTATGCTGTGCAGCCCCCTGGGACTGGAACCTTTTACCCTGGCCCTGGGCCCGGGGAATATCCTACCCCTTATCGTGAGTCCAAACACCCACGTTACACACACTCACACGCTTCTTGATCTAACTTAAGGTTGTGTTACTGGCACTCCTGTTGAAGCATTGGATTACAAAATACACGTCTGGCTCAATTTCACAGAATATATCTCCTTTATAAAAATAAAAAAAACAACGAAAAAAAACCTTGGAGGAGGTTACGAGTGAATCCTTTTGTTTCTTTTTGTAGGCACGCACCTGTCCCACCCTCTGTCCCCGCTGCCCGCTGCAGCCGGCCCCCCCTACTACACGGGCCAGGCGGTGTACCCTCCGTCGCCCCCCATCATAGTGCCTACACCACAGCCACCTCCTCCAGCCAAGAGGGAGAAGAAGACAGTGAGTCTCTCAGCTTTTCTCTTTATAAAGGCTTCAACCTCCCCGAGTCTACAAGAAAGATCATACATCGTACATAGGATTAGATGTATTATGATTCAATGTTTTATGTGCCGTCTTCTCTGCACGACTGAGTTTTTAATTTAGTGTTTTTTTTCCAATTGAAATGTTTTTCTGCGATGAATGGAGAAATGGGTTTGAGAGTGGATAACTATGTCAGAAATATCATTTAATGTTTTGAAGTTTCTGCTAGGAGCCTAATTTAGCTCTTTCCATCCTTATTGGGCACTGAATCCCGAGTCTAAGTGTACTTGCATGTATTCAGACATGGTTGCTTGGCACGCTTTTAATACCAACATGCAACCACTTGAGTTGCAATTCCAGGAACCCGGCAGTCATAAAAGCCTGCAGAAATTCCCATTCGATTTATTCACAAAGTAACGTGCAAAGCCATTTTACTTCCATTTAGCGAGATCGAGCCACAGGAAACCTTATGTTCTATACTCTTAGCCAAGCTTTAATTTGTACTTCAAACCATGAGTTGTTTTTTTCTTTGTGTAAATTGAAACGGGAACGTGTTCACAAAATACCGAAGGTTGTCGAACCACATCCGGCAGCGACGGGGTCGCCCTGAGACACCGGTGCTTTAGTGAGGCGTGTTTGTGTTTTCTTTCCGCACTACTGTCCTCCCAGATCCGTATCCGAGACCCCAACCAGGGCGGCAGGGACATCACAGAAGAGATCATGTCGGGAGGCGCCGGGAGCAGGAATCCAACGCCCCCCATCGGTCGGCCCTCTTCCACCCCCACTCCTCCGCAGGTAGGCAGCCACAGGCTCTGTCACTCTCGCTGCCTGTTGTAGGCCTGGGGGGGAGGTGACAGCCAAGACACATCTGTAGCCTAGGTGAACTTATTTACACCTGCATGCATCATACCGAAACACAGACGCTCACGGCAGCTTGTTTGAATAGACGTCGTCACCCAACTTTCAGAGCTGTCGAATCTGTGTTTGTTTGAAGATGATGCGGTGTGTGATGGAGTAGGCGACTGGGTCAGGGCTTTTGGCTACCACCCCCATTCAATCCTCCCCAATTGCCATTCCTTTTATGCATACAAACAGCCAATGTGACGGGGCCATAGTGGTCCTCAGCGTTTGACTGCTTCTCTGCGGCATGGGTTAGAGGCTGGAGGCAGCAGCTAGATTGGGGGATATTATGTGTGTGACTACCCAGATACGTAAATAACAGCCTGAACGATCCTAGTTTGTTTGTTTTTCAGCAAAACAATCAGTATTTTTTTTACTCTCCAATCCTTTCTGGCACTTGCCTACTCTAATTGCTGTTTCTTTCCTCTCTTGCATGGTTGACGTGTATGGGTTGTTGTATTCTACAACAGGCGCCTATCCCCTCAACAGAATCCACATGCTCATATCTGTTCAGTGGCAGTGTTGAGCACTTAAAAATCCCAATTAATTTGAACCCATTTCCCACATGATTGAATTCTTTGGGAAGTAGCTGTTATGAGTCAGAATCAACATTTACATTTATATTATTTATATTTGCCTAGATTGGCGCATGCTTAAAAAAAATTGAAATATTAAAATGTATTAATGTGATTCTGTAGCTGGAGTCTGTTGGGGAGGAGAATTGATTTATTTTTACTTTTTAGTTGTGTGACACTTCCTCCCTGCCATCACCTTGGATGTTAACACTTGTCTTTCCTCCCTTTCTCTGTCCTTCGTTCCTTCCTTCTTACATCTCCTTCATTTCCGTGCCTTTCCTTATGTGTCATCTCTCATTCCTCTTTTGGTCCCTTCTTTTTTTCGCCTCTTCCACTCCTGTTCTCTTCTTACCCTTCACATTGTTTTCTCTTTTTTGTTTTCCTTTTGCTTTTGTTTCTATCTAACCCATTTCCACTTAATTTTACATTTGGGCTTATTTGCTTGCTTGTTTTGTTTGTTTGTGTGCGCACGCCCGTCTTTCTGTGTTGCTAGTTTTTATGGTCGCACCCTCATTTTCCTCACATTTTCTACCTCAAATCGCAGCAGCAGCAGCAGCAGCAGCAGCAGCAGCAGCACCCCGCCAGCAGTCAGACCCCAGAGCCACAGGCCCAGCCGGCAGCCTACAGCTTGGAGCCCTCACAGCCCCAGAAACCCCCCACGCCTGGGGCTGCAGACAGCAGCAAGCCTGGGCCAGGTCTGCTCCACTCCTCCCCAGCTACAATACCACCAGCCCTAAACTTTTTAAGACTCTTAACCACCGATCATTTTTTGTCTTAACAGCTTACAAAGGCGATTGGCTGTATAAATTGGTCTGTTCTCATAAAGTCATTCACAGCGAGCCAATCAGTGAAGCTCTGATAGATTTCTCTTTTTGACCTAATAGGGAAAATATGTTTTATAAAGGTTGTTACATTTATTTGTTCGCTTATTTGTTTTCCTAGATGATAAGCCAAAATTGGAACCGTCTGTCCAGAAGTCTTCCTCTCCCGGACTTGGACAGGCCGATCCCTCAGTGGAGATGTTTGCGGCCAGCGCCCCACTCCCTGTCCCTTCTCCCCCTGCTGTAACAGAGCTTCCCACCCCGGCAACAGTGGTGGTTCCCACCCCCCTACTTGTGGCCAGCGTGAGCCCAAGTGAGCAGCCCTCGTTGGGGGTGCCTGCTGTTCCTGCTCCGCCTTCCTCTGTACCAGTGGAGCCCAAGCCTCTGACGCTTCCCCAGACGCCCAACACAGACAATCCTCTTCCAGAAGCCCCAGTGCTCACTCTGGATGCTTCCCCAGGCCCGGCCCACAAGGCCCTGAACGGCCTGGCAGACACAGTGGCGGAGCTGGGCACTGCAGCCCAAGAGGAGCCTGCCTCACCGGCTCCAGCCTCACCACAGCCCCAGGCGTCAGCCCCTGCCTCCAAAGAGGTGTCCTCCAAGAGCCTTCCGCCTGAGGTGAAGGCAGAGGTTCCTGCTGCTGCTGCTCCTGCCGCCCCTGCACCTGTTGTACCAGCCGCACCAGCCGTACCTATGGTTCCTGTGGTTTCTGTGGTTCCTGTGGTGCCTGTGGTTCCTGTGGTGCCTGTGGTACCTGTGGTTCCTGTGGCCATGGTGCCAGTGACTCTGACCTCGTCCAGCCCCGTCCCAACCGTGCCAGCCCCTCCCCCTGGCCTCCCACCTCTAGTGCAGGCCACAGCAGAGGCAAGCCGACCCTGCAAGCCCACTGACACTAAAGAGCTGTCCCTCGAAGCAGGGACAGAGGAACTGACCATAGCTGATGGCAAGATGGAGCCCCAGTCACAAGCACTAGCCAGAAGTAGTCCCACTAACGGTAAAGGTTGTCTTGCTCTGCACTTACACAAGCAACACAATGATTATTACTTACTCTGGCGTCAATTTAAGGATTTTACCAAATTCGTAAACATAATTTTATAACTCTGTGAACTGTCAATTGTAAAGACAATTGTGCTCTATTGTACTACATAAGCCCGTTTTAGAATCTACGGTACTGAATAGAGAGCGGGGGAATGAGCGCTGAACGTGTGGAGCTCAGGTCTTAGCTTGGTGGGAAAGCTCATCTTGTACTCTTAATATGTTTGCATTCGCTTACTTCACGCGCCTGTCCTGCATGTTTTCGTCGGTTTCGCAATTTCATGTCGACCATCTTGCGTCCCCGCAGTAAGCCAGACAGCTCCTGCAGCACCAAAGACATGGAAGAAACCAAATGAAGGGACGAGTCCTGTGGGAGACCGGCCACAGAGGGAGGGAGAGGTAAGACAAAGCATTCAAAAGAGCTGTTCAACTGACTGTTTGAACATAGTACAGAGGCAGACAGACAGAAAGGGAGCGAGGAGGAGAGGCATGTATTCACCAGAGGGAAGGAGGTCTTATTTGGGCAGCAGTTCAAATGGAAAATGTTTCCACATTTGTGGCGAGGGAACACAGATATTGGTGGTGGGGAGCATATTTATTGGAGCCGAAGGACGTTGGCAATAACTTATTTGTCATGGTCAGTGCTTTAAGCCGCTAGTCCAACCCCCATCCCCTGTATAGCTCCATTTGGGAGACCAGCTATGGTTCTGTTTCTGCGTCCTTGTCTCTTTACTCTCTAAACCGTGTTTCACCCTGACCCCACCTGTGCCTATATTCACTCCATATGCATACATTGTCTGACAACCCCTTTCTTCTTTTTGCCTGTCCTGTGTTTCTCTGGCTCCAGGAGGAGAGCAGGCCTGTGGACCAGGCGGCAGGAGACCAGTCACCCCGGAGCAGCAGCCCTCCAGCGGGCCCGGCGCCAGTCTCTGTCCCCGCCCCGGCGCCGCTGGTCCTCGCGGCCGTGGCGGAGGGGACCCCGGCGGCGTCTACCGAGGAGAACGGCGAGGCGGACATGGTGGAGCCCATGAGGAACGGGGCCGGGGGAGGACACACCTCGGAGACGGAGAGCAGCGACAGCGGGGCCACACCGGGGGACAAGGAGATGTCCTCTGGAGGCGCCCCAGACCTCTTACAGGAAGGTATGTCTCTGCCCTCCCTGCCTCCCGCTCACCCTGCCGCTGTTAATTACACACCAGATGTTTTCTTAGGAAACGATATTTGTTGAGGAATTTCATTTAACGGAATGTACACAGTTCATGGCAAAGAGATTGGCTCATTTTCCCCTTGGTAACTCATACAATATTAAATTGTACCTTTGCACTGTTTACTTACGATCCTTCCCCCTCTCCCCTCATTGGTGGTTCAGATCTTGCGGACACCAACGGCAAGCGCCAGTATAACCGGGACTACCTGCTGGGTTTCCAGTTCATGCCTGCCTGTATCCAGAAGCCCGAGGGGCTACCTCCTATCAGTGACGTTGTGCTGGACAAGGTGAGCTGGCACTGATAACACCCGCACCCCAGTGGGCTGCCCTGCATCGCAGACATGGCCCTCCTAGTTTTAGCACGTAGAGGGCTAGCCAAGCAGGCAAACCCCCCTGGGCCGCCCCGCGTTGTAGACACGGAGCAATACCAACTGCTAGTCCTACCATGTGACATGGCTCTAACACTGGAAATCCCACACAATGTTTGACCTACTAGTAAATCCTGCTGCTTTACGAGTACATAGTAAACAGGCAAACCGTGCACAAGAGATTCGTCATTGAAAAGTCTGGACGGCATTAGTCATTTCTGTGGTTGCCTCATGGAAAAACCCAATGCACCAACGATGCCCCTTCACCACTCAAAAAGCCACTCCACTGGCACAGAGGGAATCCCAGGTTTGTGGAAACCCACAAAGGCCACGCTTTGTCACTCAACCTCTCAGGGTTTCTGTCAATATTGGGCTTGTACATGGTATACGTGTTCAAACTTGAGGAATGGGAATGCCTTTTTTTGTATTTAATTTTTTTCATTTAAAATCCTTTTTCCGGACTTGTGACTGAACAAACAGTTTGTTCCTTTACGTTGCTGTATTTCACTTTGCTAGTTTAAAAACAGAACATTTAGCTGGAGACCTTTCTAATTTCCTGCATCTGCACGTATACATAATTGAGCAGCGTATCGCTCTGTGGAAATACTGTTTTGATTAAAATCCCATCGCTATTATGTCACACTTGGCAGTGTTAATAGTTCAGCCCCCCTCCGTACCCCTAGAAGAAAGGCAGACTGACAGTGGCTGTAGTTCCAGAAAGCCTTATTTTCTCTTTTTGAGAACTCTGCTGTAGGGGAAGTCAAGGACAGAGACAGACAGACGGAAAGGGAGAGAGTGAGAAAGAGTGAGAGAGGGAGCAAATGAAAGAAAGTTGGTAGGGTCTGTTTAGCTCTCCTCCCCCACAGCAGTCTTTTCTCCCTCTTAGCCTCCACATCTGGGTCTCCCTTCTTTCACTGCCTCCCCCACCCTTGCCTCCCCTTCCCCCAACTTATCAGATCAGCTAAACATAATCTTGCACAGGCATAGTTAACACAAAGAACAACAAACATGGTCCAGGGCTTTGACTTAGAAGCCGTCACCTCGTAATAAGTGTTTATCACTCACTTACACTTAGTGCTAGCAAAGGATTAGGCCACGGTCTCGCAGGGTTTAAGTAGAGACACAATCACTGCCCCCCCTGCTGGTGTTGTCTTGTAACTTCAGTGGGGGGGGTTTGCGTTTTGCAGATCAACCAAACCAAGCTGCAGCCTCGAGCTGTGGAGTCCAGGGTGATCTCAAGGGGCCCCGACTTCACCCCCGCATTCGCTGACTTTGGCAGACCCATGGCCGGAGGACGAGGCGCGGCGGTGAGTCATGTGCATGTAAGTAAACCCCTCCCCCCACAAACGTACACGCACACCTAATTATGCACACACTGACCCCCCCCCTTCATTTGTTCTTCACATGCACTGCTGTTCTCCTGTGTCCCCCGCTGGGTCTCATATAGAAAAGCCTGTTTGAAAGTAGATTTGATGAATCAGAGGAATACATTTCTTTTATCACTTGTTTTTTGTAAAAGATGTAAAACACATTTTACCTATTTAATATAATTCTAACATGGGGCCTTATTACAAGACAAAGAAAAAGAGATTTATCTTTGACGTTGTGGTCTGTGTGTGTTATCCCATCGACGTCCATCAGCAGATGATGAACATGGGGGGAGGAGGAGGAGGAGGCGGCGCGCGGCGGCCCCCGCCCAGGAAGATTATCATGAACGTGTCCGTCAACGACGACGTCCAGCTGAAGAAGGCAGAGAACGCCTGGAAGCCGGGCCTGAAAAGGACCGTGGAGACGGTCAGCGCCGACGACCCAGTCACAGTCAGGACACAGGTGGGCAGGAGTGGGGAGGGTGACCTCATCAAGACCTGGCCACATGGGTTCCTGAATCCCTGGATTTGCATTTACCATTTGACTATTGCCTGCCAAAAGGATAGGACTTCATCTGTATAGGAAAATCCAATGTGCTCTAACAGCGTTTCAAGTGGATACTTGAAACGAAACAGAGTAACCCCCTCCCCCTCTTTCTCTCTCCAAACCAAAACCCCTTAAACAACTGTAAAAACATCCAATCACCGGCTTTTATGAAGTGGTTTGCGCTGAACTGAACAATTAGATGTGTTGCTTGACTTGAGGTGGGAGAATTAGCTACCTCTTAAACGACATTTGAGCCTTTTAGTTGTATGCTGTTCCACAGGAGCTGTTCCGGAAGGTGCGCAGCATCCTGAACAAGCTGACCCCTCAGATGTTCAACCAGCTGATGAAACAGGTGACGGACCTGACAATTGACACAGAGGAGAGGCTGAAGGGTGTCATCGACCTGGTCTTCGAGAAGGCCATTGACGAGCCCAGCTTCTCTGTGGCGTACGGGAACATGTGTCGATGCCTTGCCACAGTAAGAACACTCCAAAACACATTTTTACCATTATTGGATAAAGATACGTTGGTAGATCTGCGGTATGATTATTCTTAGAGGAATCTGTGTCGTCTCTTTTGTCGTAAATGAAATGCATCTCCTCATAATAAAATTGTGACTTAGCCTTGGTTTCATGCAAGTCTTTCTTCCTTTGCAGCTCAAAGTGCCCATGACCGACAAACCCAGTACCACAGTGAATTTCCGTAAGCTGCTGCTCAACCGCTGCCAGAAGGAGTTTGAGAGGGACAAGGTGGACGATGTGGTGTTTGAGAGGAAACAAAAGGAGCTGGACGCTGCTTCGGTATGGATCCTCTCTACTGTAGGAACTCAATGTCTCAGACTAGGACACTGACGCAGCGCTTCGTAATTTTTTTTAAATGTTCCATTATTGTAACCTTTATTTTTCCAGGAGAGATCCTGTTGAGATTAAAAATCTCTTTTACAAGGGAGTCTTGGCCAAGATAGGCAGCAGCACAGAATAAAAACAAGTGATTGCAAAAACGGTCACAAAAGGACAACACCACAATAAATACCACTAAAGCACACATAAGCATAGTACAAGCCACGTTTTCAAAATGTCAATTCAAGCACTTACACCCTAACGATTCTCTATTCATGTACTTTGAAAGCAGGCAGAGAAATCACATAAAACATTTGTTATACTTTAGCTACAAATTCCCTCTCAGGGATGAAGAATATATTAGAGCCTTTTTCCCCCCACTCGGTATACTCACATTTGGTACAGACAGTGAGTAGAAGTCGTGCGACCGCTGTCCAGTGCTCTCCTGCAATATGTAAATCCATAGGTAGTTTAAGAGCAGACTAAGAATTGCCTTGTCTATTGAAGTTATGCCTGTGTGTGCACCTACAGGTGTCTAGAGATACTCATCCAATCCGGGGATTATTTCTATAATAGACTTTAGGTACATAGATATTAACTATATAAATATATATATATGTATATATCAACTTAAGAAGACGGATAGGACATTAGTTAAGGTATTGAACAGAATTAATTCTAGTGACTTGTTTACAATTGCATATACATAACAATCTCTATGGATCTACATCTAGTCTGCAGATCGAGAGCGTCTTCAGATGGAGCTGGAAGAGGCCAAGGACAAGGCACGCCGGCGCTCCATCGGGAACATCAAGTTCATCGGGGAGCTGTTCAAGCTGAAAATGCTGACAGAGGCCATCATGCACGACTGCGTGGTGAAGCTGCTGAAGAACCACGACGAGGAGAGCCTGGAGTGTCTCTGCAGGCTGCTCACCACCATCGGCAAGGACCTGGACTTTGAGAAGGCCAAGGTAAGCCAGGAGACGTGGTGGTACTGAGGGGCTTCGGACTAGGAAGAATGTAGTGAATGGCGGAGCTGAGGAAAATCCTCCAGGCCTAAGCCCTCCCTGCCTACCCAGTGTTTGGGCTCTTCCAGCCTCTGTAGAATGCGTTTTATCTTTGCAGAGGTGATGATATTCTAAATCGGACCGATTAGTTTACGCATCGGGCCATGAAACGGAATTTGGGTCGTTTTTGTTTTCTGGTCACTACCCCATTTGTTTTACTACCTGATACTGAAGGAATGTGTCTTGGTGAAAATTACTACTTTTCCAAGTAATTAGGTTCACAATTGTTCAATTGAGTGCAATGGTGTGAACTGAGATGAGCTGCCCGTCCAATGGAGTGAACCGTGAGAAACAGAGGGATATTGAATCGACCCTCCTCTTCCCTCTCGCTTTCTCTCTCTCTCTTTCTCCTGCATTTCCTCTTTTCAGCCTCGTATGGATCAGTATTTCAATCAGATGGAAAAAATTGTTAAGGAGCGGAAGACCTCGTCTCGAATACGGTTTATGCTGCAGGACATTATAGACCTGCGATTGGTGAGTATGGAGTTTATAGATCTGGTAATGGAACACCTCTCAGTTATTTATTATTGGTCTGTTGAAATGTATACAATCATTGCGACACAATCTAGAGCACAGTTGAGAATTTGTAATTGTTACTGTCCTACTCTTTACATTTGGATATTTTGTTTTTCCAATTTCATTTTTATTTTATTTATATCACACTACTTTTGCCAGATTTAGCCACAATCTAAAATTCCCGCTTGCAGTACCAGAAATGTAGTCATTTTAAGAGGGTTATTTAAGCCAACATATGCCCCACAGCACAACTGGGTGTCCAGAAGAGCCGACCAGGGCCCCAAAACCATCGAGCAGATCCACAAAGAGGCCAAGATCGAGGAGCAGGAGGAGCAAAGGAAGGTCCACCAGCAGCTGCTCTCAAAGGACACTAAGAGACGGCCAGGTTAGATCCAGAGGCTAAATCCTCTTTAGGGCTTAGATCCACCACACAGGTTGGGAAGCAGGACCCCCTTTTCCATAGCATGCTATGGGCACATTACTCTAATGATAACAGTGGGCCACGGCGAACAGAATGACACCCCCACCTACCTCATCCCATCTGTTCACTGACCCATCCATTCCGCTGTGGGGAAGTGTGCTGACTGCCAACTTCTGTCTCTTGCTGTCAGCGAGACGCATTTCCAACACGCAAACCGTCTCCCCGATCGGCTGAAAAAAATGTGCGGAATGTTTTATGCTCTCTGGTGAGCTACTCGCCCTCACGTGTGCCACAATGAACCCTGCAGATCAGAGAGAACAGAGGGAGCCCAGGGAGCAGCGTGTGCAGAGGGAGGAGACCTGGAACACGGTGCCCATGACCAAGAACAGCAGGACCATCGACCCCACCAAGATCCCCAAGATCTCAAAGGTCAGCTACCGGCCTCAAAACCCATTTCCCTTCCGGTAACGCCCCACCCTCTCTCTCCTATCAGGGTGGAGGATGAGAAATGTTATGATTTACTCTCTCACAATGAATGTGTTTGAATGTTTTTGGGGGTTTTTATTTAAATGTTCTACGCCTAGTGATGAAGATTGACTTAAGATAGCGGGAATGTCCTCCCTCTATGTCACAGTCATAATCCTCATTCATTACACTACTACGGTGCGGTCTTCTTTCGGCTGTGGGTAATCGAGTTATCAAACTGCGGTTGGGACATGGGGTCAGCAGATGAACGGAGTCTTGTGATATGAGAGATAAATGGACTTGCAAAAATAGCCTTAATAAAGTGGCACAAGATCTTTATGAAAATAGATTCCTAGAGTCTTGTGTATCCGTTCGGGGTCCGAAAGACAAATAGATTTAGAGTATGGCCTTTGACCGGTAAGTTACAAAAGACTATATTACTGAAGTGTTCAAGAATGAATGATGGGCCTGAATTGTGAATCTTTGCTCCAATTGTTTGAAAAGCTATGCTGACTCACATCGATTATAGATTAATTCTGGTCAGCTTGGTAGTGCTGGACAAGTCTGTCCATTGGCTTCTCACTATTAGAGGTCTAAAGAACACCCATGGGGCAGAACAAGTCTTTGTCATAGTAGTTTTGAAAACAACACTTGTGCTCTTCTTTTACATTAGTACGCCAGTGTCTGCAAGTTCTCACAAGTTTGACGTGTCATGGTTACCATGCAAACCCTCCAGTTTATTTTTCCATGTCCATTTAGAGCCTTACTGTAAACTCAAAACTATACACCTATGTTGTTTTGACAAAGCTGGCTGTGTCCTTTGTTGAATATCCTTCTTTCCCTGAAGCTGTGTTCTGTGCACAGGCCTGTCCTCATCTGATCTGCTTTTAGTTTCGTTTCCATAAGGGCTCGGTACAGAGTACATCTGCTGGAGAGTTTAAGCACTACCACGTTGAGCAATGCAGGTTTTTTTAGGTTTTGGTTTGCAGAACAAATCAGACCGTGCATGGCACGCAGTTCTGTTCTTTCCACCAATAGAGTGTTCGCTATGTCTCTGATTGCCGGGGAAGGTCACTTCTCATCACTGTGGCCTCATGTGCTGTATGGCATATATGGGCAATTTGTCATATAGGGCCCTTGCATTTATTACACCACACGCTCTATTGCAGAACAAATTGAACTGAAAGGTAAAAAGTACCGCTTGTGCTGTTTATCCTCTGCAGCCTCAGACGGATGAGAAAATACAGCTAGGCCCACGTGCGGCGCTTAACTGGATAAAGGGCAGCAGTGGAGGAGCCAAGGCCAGTGATTCAGGTACGTACAATACACCCGACGAGATTTTAATTAGACTGTAGGGTTAGCTTTTATCCTTCATCACATGTTTCTTACTGCTGATTGCTCCGGTTATTTTTTCTTTAGAAAGCTTGGCCCAACGAAATCCATGAGCTTGTCTAAGAATATAGGCTCTTCACTTCAGTAAGGATGGCCCTGTATAGGATGTTGTGCCTCATACTAGCCCTCTCTTCTCCCCCATCAGAACTGTCTCGGTGTCCCGGAGGCAGCAGTCTGAACCGGTACTCTGCTCTCCAGTCCACTCCGTCGGCCCAGCCCACCACCCCTTCCGCACAGAACCCAGAGTTTGACTCCAGAAGAGCCTTGGGAAGGTAAAAAGCACAACATGGGTCTTCATTTAACTCTTTAATGAATTAATATGCAGATGCCCTTACATGTTGAAGAAGCACGTCATTCATGTATGCGATTGCCCTTTTTTAGTAACAACAGCAAGTCGTGTTGATCCTGAGGTGACCCACTCACTGAGTGTTTATGTGTAACAGCCCCTTTAGGTATTGTTATGGGAGAATTCTGAACTTAAGACACGGTGAGATCAAAACTGAATACAAAGGTTTAAAAAGACTCAGATACATGTAAAATACTTTTCATGAAAAGGATCAATCCACACAGTGTCAACAGACCCTGCTCGAATGGAATGATGAGGAACATTCAGACGTCTCCTTCTTAGACTAAACAGCCTTCCACACTAATTTATGACAAACAATCTGTTGAAGCAGTCTGGTATTGAAACAAGATTAGGCCTTACTATTGCACTTAGTCTCATTTCTGCCATCACAGTACCCAGTTGATGGTTTATAATGAAAATGTTTAAAGTGGAACAAATACGTTTTATACAAATACGAATAAAGAGTATTATACAAACATGTGTCTACGTAGATAGTCTTCAATAGGCTGGGTTATAATACAGCCTTCTGTAGGCTAGGTTATAATATCGTTTTCTATAGGCCAGGATATAATATAGTCTTCATTAGACTAGGTTATAATATAGTTTGCTATAGGCTTGGCTAATAAACCACAGCACCCTGAGAATGACACCGTGAATTAACCATTTTGTAGGAAAAACTACAGATAGATATCTGTTATTGCTTTATTATAGTTCACAACCGTTAAGTCATTATCTGGTAATTGAGGAAGGAAGGACTGTGACTCATGGCTCCTACATGGCGGGGGCACGGCACCCTGCTGTTTGAAACCCTGAAGGCACTTTCTGGTCTGTGTTAGACAAGAGTCCTTACAACATACACTGTGTTTCTCTCTCTCTCTCTCTCTCTCTCTCTCTCTCTCTCTCTCTCTCTC
>JAVQJS010037267.1:0-19417 GCA_036024795.1 Galaxias rostratus
ACACACACACACACACACACACACACACACACACACACACACACACACACACACACACACACACACACACACACACACACACACACACACACACAAATATTTTTCATTCATCGGAAAGCCTTCCTGTGTTGGTGCCGATGCGAGATGGACAGAGAGTTCCTTTGGGAGAGGTGCGGGGCAGAGAGAGAGCCCACAGCGGGGCACAGCCCCACCGCGGCCAGCGGCCCCATCAATCTCCGCTCCGCTGCAGCCCCACGCGGTGGAGCGTTGCTATCCCAGCCGACACTCAGCCAATTACAGTGATCCATTAAGAAGGTGAGCGGCGCACCAACAGATGGAGGGACACCGCCGTGCTCAATCGCTGGCGGTTTGTTGACAGAGGAGACAAAACCTATTTTGCTGTTGATGCACATCCTGTCGCTGACCAGGGCAAGGCAAATAAATCATGGGCCAGGAGATGAAGGATTTTGAGCTCGCTGTGTTTTAGGTCTCGGCTTTTCAATAGCTCCTTAAACAAAACTGCCAGACCACTTGCACACCAAAAAAATCTCGCTGTCCGGTATAAAAACCCACCTAATTGATTAACTCCAAGATTTGTCAAAGGAAGAGCAACATCTCTCTGCTCAACTTCCTAAAATGTTGGTTACAGTTAAATAGCACAGTGCTAAATTGTAGAAGCTAAATTGAAGAAATTGCACATCACAGGCTATGTTGATACATTCCTTGCACACAAACAGTGACAGTTAGCAGGATTTGACATGCCGGGTGCATTGGGGCTTCACGTCTTTGAATTATGAAGAAGGAGCCACTTCCTGTGATGTGATGCCACATTCACTATTGCACCAATTCTTGCCTCTTCATTAACATACATACACAGTTATTGATGGCGAGTGGTCCATTATTTAGACAATCTGCCATGAATAAGTCATTACGTCATACTGCTTGCCCACTGACCCCTCCATTCAGCCCTCCCCCTTGAACCTGTTGGAGACTTTGGTTAAGTGCATGCAGCGCACACACACTCGCAAACATGCACACACACACACACTCTACAGTACAGAAAAATGAAAGGGGATAAGAGACATTAGAAAAATCCATGCGAGGCACACCAGTAAAGTTAGCGAGTGCTTTTTACTACATTGGGGCAAGTTCCTCAGACCAAAACCTTTAGAGCTAAGCTTGGTCTAAGCACTTTGAGAGGACTAAGGGCTTCCGTTGAAGAAGGCGTAGAAGGTAGCCCGATGGGGCTGTTAAAAGTGATGGGCCAATTGAAGATGGGAGGCTGGGGACACCGCTGACAGGCTGGTGAAGGAGGAGGTGGGGTCCTCCAGCGAGTCTCTAGCATGGCGCCTGGTCCCGATTCTAAATCACTGTTATGGCAGTGAGGCAACGCACGAAATATCTGTCCCTTGGGGTATTACTCTGGGGTTTTATGAGAGCTTGGGTAATTGACCAGCGGGAGGCTCACCTATCCGTAAAGGAAGTGACTGTGCTCACTAAATGAAAGGCACTGTTTCTTTGTTCTGTTCTGTTCTCTCTCTCTCTCTCTCTCTCTCTCTCTCTCTCTCTCTCTCACACACACACACACACACACACACACACACACACACACACACACACACACACACACACAGCACACCCGTTTGTCAGTGAGATCGGCTCCTGTTCCGATGGGGCCTGGCGTCAGAGGAATGGGATCATCGGGGGGATATGTGTCCTAGTGTAAATAATCCTGACAGTTTAGCCACACGTTCAGATGGGATGCAGGCCACTCCTGGGAGAGAGCAGCATCCTCGCTTTATGGCCCTTCAAAGCAAACCTGTCAGGATAACTAGTCCAACGACAGCGGGTTGACAGGAATATGTTTTGTCTCTGCATCTTACTGTTACTCAGCGCGGACAGCCTATTTACATCGCAGGGTCCATAAATACTAAGGCAGCAAATATTAGATTCACTCGCAAGTGGCTACTGAGAAAATCAGTCACATGCTGCAGCTATTCCACAGTGTTTCTTTTGATACAAACTCGAAACAAAACATAAAAAAATGTATATGTATATATGTATCTGACTTTCTCTATATGTTTGTGTCAATATAATATGATCCTCTGAGGAACAATCACTGAATCTTTGGGAATATAGCAGTGAGAAGTGCATCCCCGTATCACTCCCTATAATTTAGTGATCTGGAAATTAATTCAGTTAGGAACATGAATAAAATGCAAAACAGATCGCAAAGATAAAAGGATTAAATATACATTTCTTACAGCTCAATTAGAAGTCACATAATCCCAAGAGTCTAGAGTAATTATTTTTTAACATGTCGCATGAATACTTTGATTTAAATAAATGCCTGTTTTACCCTAAAGGCTTTCTTTATTGAACTCAAATTTGGAGAAGGGAGCTTTAAAAAAACTTTACTAGGCTATCAAGTAACACTGTAGATTTGTCAACAACACAAAACAATTACAATGTTGATTAAATGTATTAGATATGCATGATCAAAGAAAATGGAAGTGGAAAGTGGAACAAAACCATACTGATAAAGTGGCCTAAGATTTGTCCTAAGTGTAGGGCATCCCCTGATCTTGCAGCCCCTCAGGCAGGACAGCAGACCAGCAGAAAGGGGCCATGCTATAGTGTGCTGCCACCCTCGCAGTGACAGCTCTATAACGAGCCCAGTGCATGAGAGGGCCTGGAGGTTCACTCTGCCAACACTGGCCTGACAACCACTCAAAACACAAACCCACACCCAAAGCCACACTACAGAGGACGATTGTGCACACACTCCAACACACACACAGTAAACCTGCGACATGTGACAAGCCATCGTCCCAGTCACTCGGTTCAGCCATTCTCCCCACGCTCCATTGCCACAACCTTCTAATACCAAGATAGCCTGCGGTCTAACTTCCACTCAGTGTGGTCTGCGGAGTGCAGGCCGAGTCTACGAGTTTAACAAACAAATACCAATGTGAAAACCATGCCATTTTTTTTGTTCATCAGTTCACGAAGGCAGTGCACTCTCGGGACACAATTTCCTTGTTTTGGTTCTTCTATCCCCAAAACAGATGTGCAGGAATCTAATAATTTCCCAAAAATGATCAAGGGCTAAACCCCTGGTAAAATGTGTCCTTTGAAATTAGGGGAAACATCTGTCACTGGCAGTGTTGAAATGAGGGAGTCACATCTGTCTGAGCGTGGCCATGTGGCTTGGTGAAATCTCTTAAAAAAGGCCATCTTGGTAAAGACATATGAAACAGCAATCTTTGCTCTTTAAGACATCTGGATCACGTGGGCAATACACTTGACATTTTTAAGTCGCCTTTTAAGCCAAAGCAGAGCATTCCGTCATATATCTTAATAACCCGTGAACCTTTGAAATCTCGCCAGAGAAGACATATATAATATATAAAATATATTTTTCTCTTTCTGAAATTAGGATTGGTCTGTGTGAACTCAAAGCAGATGGTGTTATGCACCTCACAGGGGACATGAAGCAACAAGTGTGTAATTAAATACAGCACGATGTAGTGCTGCTGTTCGTAATGACTAGGAAATAATTTCCATCCAGTCACATACACCAAAAAACAATATCTATTTATGGCACTGACCAATAACGCATGGAATAGTAATGGCCAATGTAAGAACACTGAATACACATGATAGCACTTATCTGATAATGAGGAATAACTCTCACTGAATATTTGACTAACAACAGTTTCATATATTTACAGGAAAGGCATCAAATAAGGTGAAAATGGTCGAAAAAAAAAATGAACACAGATCCTCCATCTTCCCCTGACAACGGCACACAACCCATTTAACTAGGGGTTATTCAGACCAGGACAAAAGGCAAGGCAAGCAAAATGTATGGTGGCAAAGGAACTGCCTTTGGACCAGGAAACATCTCAGCGTGCACAAAGTCAGAGGAGGGACCAATTAGCATCAGATGAGACCGGCAGTGCCACTGCTGAGGATCCACATAGGAGACAGAGGAAGTGGAGGGGCATTTAGGTCACAGGGAGTTCAAACACGCTCACAGCAATTGCTCAGAAACTGGAAAGATCCCCGCTCATCCCAATATCCACAATTTGCCGCAAAATAAACGTTTTAAAAGAGAAGCAGGTTTGTCAGTTAAAAAAATATGCATTGCGTGTATATTAATTTAAAAGAAGTCATTGTGTGTATTTTAACTGATCAACGCCATTTGTGTTTAAATGGTATAGCAATGTACGACAGGTAACACAAAAATGTCTTCATTTAACGCTTTTTTCCAAACAAATCTCACAGCTCAAATATATCAAAATGCAACAAACTATGCTTCCAATCTGTGGCCAAGAGAACTACATCCCTTGACCAAATTCTAGGGAGATTAATCAGCAATGATTAAAAAGGGGGAATAAACACCCATGCAAATAGGATGTAAATGAGTTGTGAATATGAATTTCAAGACGCTACCAGTATTATGAAAATAGCAATGCTGACCTTTTGAGATAATAGTATATTGCAAACTAGATTACATAAAACAATGAGTCATTACAATTTAGCTTGTACGAAACCTGTGATTAAATAATCTTCCGCAAAATGTCTCCAATTTCCTGAGCATAATCCAAAACTCCACATTCTTTAGATGCGATGCTGGCCAGGATGTATAAATAACTCGTTATTTAATATATTACGGTCTATTGGTCTGATATATAAGTCTTGTTAACTAACATTAAACAAACAGATCTGAAAGAGTAGAGAGGAAAAGCTATATCTCTGCTATCTAGAACCTAGCTTGAGTGTTGGAATCTCCCAAGCATTTTTTTTCCCTAACCACAGAGGATTACAGGTGAGCTAGGTAAGTAAGCATCACCTATCACCACTGCCCCCCATACCAAATAGAATGGATATGCTTGCTGTGCTCCCTGACAGATTGTGGCCAAAAGGTCACAGACCCATATGAGACCCATTGCACTGAGAACAATCCATAGAGCTTTCCCCGCTGCTCTCCGGGGCACGCCTGTTGGGAAGATGCCACCAAAGCCCTTTTTGAAATCAGTCGGCATCAAAGACGTACACCCCTCCCACACACCCACCCACCCACCCACAAACAAACCCACACAAACACTGCGGGCCTTGCCTTGCCTCTGTAGACAGAAGCCTACCAGCAATACCTTGACATATTCACGTAGGGAACGTAAAGTACACTGTAAAGCCTCCCTGAGGAAACATGCAGTGAAAATCCTTTTCTCTTTATGAAAATAAAGTCGGAGCCAGCAGGTATGGAAATCACGGAAACCCCCAGCACTGTGGTCTACCCAGGTCGACCCTTTACTTAATGAGGTGTCATGTACAGTTTATACAAAAGGTATGACCTTATTAGA
Organism: Galaxias rostratus; assembly: GCA_036024795.1. Taxonomy (NCBI): domain Eukaryota; kingdom Metazoa; phylum Chordata; class Actinopteri; order Galaxiiformes; family Galaxiidae; genus Galaxias; species Galaxias rostratus. Next base: position 5,370 of record JAVQJS010037267.1, read on the forward strand.
CTAGGAGTGAAAGGGCAAAGTGATAGCTCCCAGAAGATAACCAGCAGAGTCACATGGGAACTCACTCTGCCTGGAGCCAACAAGAAGAGCCATCACTCAGTTAGATGGTTGGGTTATCATAAATATATTCACAAGCCAGAATGTGTAACAGTGTGTGCACTTCACATAACTGCAGCATACACAATTTGATTGCAATACATGTTTGCAGAATGTTTGGTAGCCCATATTGTTTGACGGCTGCATCCATTCCCTGCCTTCCCAAGACCAACACTATGTATCAAGCGGGAAAACCAATAGAACAGTAGTTAACTCAGCGTAGGTACCTTGAATAACAAGGTGGTCTTCTGGTACCACGTAAAACATCCCAAAATAATCTGTAAAGAATCTCAGAACCAGTAGGATATTTATTATGCAAAAAAATTACAAACATGTACCACACAATATATCAATCCTTCATTTTAAAATCATACAACATCAACCAAAATCAAATGTTGAGAAACAAAAATTAAGACGTGGGTACCTGTGAATACGGTAAGAGCAAAATGAAACAGTCCATCACTGTGAGGCTGGAAAATAACGCAGAGGCTTTCTGACCAAGAATCGTTTTCCTAAAAGCCAATCCCCTCAAAACAAGCCTCCTTATTGCCATGGCGCCCCGCTCGCCATGCCTATGTTGTTGTTTATTTTCTCTTTTTACTGGATTTCTGACAGCAAATTCAATTAGGTTGAATATGCGAGGGTGTAAAAAAACAAGCCGAATGACAGACTCACAAGATGGATGGCAACCTTTGCTTCACCATTAAAATTGCTATTACATCTCATTGAAGCTCAACCTATTGGTATATTACCGTAGCTGCGAGAGTCTGAAATCTACACTAACTCTGACTGCAGTAGACACATGTATAGCAAATCATTGATCACATTTTAGATACTGCTCGGCCAAATTATCTGCATGATGCAAAGAGTATTTTGGACTGTATCGAAAATGGCATTTAGTAGATTTTTCATTGTTGATTTAAAGTTCATGGAGAGAAAAACATAATTCTATAATCAAAAGGCAGAATGAGAAGGCTGCGGTCTTCCTTTCTTTGGAAGGCGAGGCACGGTGACTCATCGGCCACCTGACCTTAATGGCGGTCTTAGGGGACAGTCGGTCTGGCTGAGCCTCCGTCGGCATGGCCAGGCGCCAAGCTGGAGCCAAGTTGCTGGTATATGAAAGAGTAGAGGCTGACGTCAGGCAGCCGGGTGGGACAGCGCTTGCACACAGAGGTGTAGTACTGCTCCAGGAGGCCAATCACCAGCCCTGGAAAACGGGAGAGTGCGTCAGCTTGTGGAATATGAAAGCAAGGAGAGCCATGAAACAGGTCGTTAATCAACAAAACTTGATTAAGCCCAATGCCAGATTTCAGTGCAAAGTATGATAAAGATATCTGCCCGTGCTCCTGTGCTCTAGTATTCCCATTGTTCACTTGGAGAACTGCTATGAGCGTAGGGGAACAATTTGCTTTACCTACGCTGACGTTCCTGTGACAGAGGAAACGGTGCATATCATGGACGTCTTTCATGAGCTTGCTGTCACCGAAGGTGAAATAGGCCACATCTCGACCCGCCTCGGAGGCTGCCAGCATCTGGAGCAGAGCTAGGGAAACAGAAGCCCAGAGCTTGATCAAACCTCTCCAGAGACACAGAAAGAGCCACAATATGGAATCTTGAGGCAGAATGCATTTAATGACTTCACATGCTTATCTATAACAACCGCCACATACAAGGCAATCCCAAATCCCCAGAGACTCGACAAGGGAACTGTATAGTCAAATGAGTTGCCAATCAGAATACATAGCCTTGCTACAGAGAATTGTATTGGAAGGGAAATACCCTTTTCAATTTTCATCTTATCAATTATGCTGCAACCAGGCTTTTTTTTTTTTTTTAAGGAAAAATCTGAACACATTACTTCCCATAAGGGCAATCCAGGCGTCTTTGCAATGGCTTTTAATGAATTGTATAACACGTTTATAAATTAATTTGGCAACATTCAAAGCCAGACATAGTTGTGCTCCAAGTTATGTTATGGAACTTGTTAGTCATGTAAGCAAAAAAGTAAGCTTTGTCTATAAAAAAATCTGTATCTCCGAAAATTAGATTGAAAAGCAAATGTGAGATTTTGCCATTAGGGCACCCAGACCTTAACTATTAACTGCTCGTTAGTGATTTTTCTATTCTACTTTTTATTTGTGCGGGTGGCACTTTGATGTGCCGTCAGCCATCATCAGATGTGCCATGGAATTGTGTGAAAGTCACATTTAGGAAATATTTGTATTAGAAATGATTAAGTTTTATGTCAGGGTGATCCACCAAATAAATAAGATAAGGCAAGTCCGTGTAAAACACTTTGTAGCATTGTTAAAAAAAAAGTGCAAAAGGGGTTATTCAAATTAACAAATTGTAGTAAGACATTCCTTTCTCCTGGAAGTGGCTTCTCTTAATCAGCATTTATTTACTGAAAAGACAAGAATAAAGAAATACCCCCCAAAATAAGGTAACATCTCAGTTGTGCTGGCTATGTACTAGCTTCTCTCAAAACACGGCATTCAGTTTGTCCTTAAAAGATATAAACTAGGTATTCGGTAAAGCTACCGGGCTAGTCACAGAGAGAAAACAGGGGTTGCTCTGGCCCTGGAGTCTTCTGAATATTTTAAGAGGCTAGAAATAAGTCTGCTGATTAATGAAGCGGGGGACACAGGCAAGTTAACGAGCATGCTGGATAAACATCTGCACATGGGGACCAAGGGGAAAAACTTTCTTTGGGAGTCTTTTTTCCCCCATTGTCATCACTCTTTCAATATCCTCCCACAATTAAAAGTAAGGGACGATTTGAGCGGGTCTTTAGACCCACTGCAGGTAAATAGAGGAGAACAGTGACGGCATTAGGATCCAGGTCCCCAGAGGCATGTCATTAAGGAAACTGTGGGGGTAACTGCCTGGTGACTTCATTGAGGGCTCTGACTTGCCACTAATTAAATGGCGGTGTGCACGTATGAAAATGGGTTCACTTTGCTGCTCTGGGTGCCATGGAAATGACAGGGTCATAAATATCGATTTATATAAAGATACAGCGCAGAGAGTAGAGGAAGGAAACAAAACACCTCCGCCGCCACTGGATTTCAGTTGTATTATATGGTCAGCAGCAGCTGGTTGGTGGAGGCTCTTCTGAGCCCCACTGCTTGCTGACATTGATACAGGACAGAGTCTCGCAACGGACTGATAGACTGGGGCAGCCGATCAATTTCACTATTAATGAAAAGTATTAACTTTGTCAGTTGGTCAATAAAAGGAAGGTGGACAAATAGGACTTAAGTAAATGACTGCTTTCCATCAAGACTAATGGAAGGAGGTGCCGATGACATTTTTTTAACTGCTTTCTTCCCAGAACTCTCACTAATACCTAGCAGACACTTCACCCACTGCAACCTCACCAAGTCCAGAAAGAAAATGCGGCGAGTAGGAAACTGGTATGTTGCCGTTCTTGCCTCGCCAGCAGTGACATGTGACCGTTACGGGTTCCAAAACGGAATCGGGAGAGGTTCTTTCACAACTTACCCTTAAGACGTTTGTCTCCCCCAAAAACCCCACAGCCCCAGTTTCCCGTCGCCACGGCAGAGAGATTCTCCCTCCTCACCTCGGGCCGAGCAAAACCACAGTAGGCCTGGGGAAAGAGGAGGATGCTGAAACATCTAGAAACAATTCCTAGCGAATCTATTGGGTAGAATTACATTGCGGCTCTAAGCCTCCCTCCCTGCGATGACTTTGTAAAAACGGCAGGGCTTGATACCGGCACATGAAAAATTACTTCCAATTTAATGTGTAAATTCCAATTTGGTTGCAGGCCTGCGTTCTCTGCCATTTCAGATCAATGGGACATTCCGTATTAATGAGCCCTGTATTCCATACATTCCCACCAAATGGAATATATAATACAACAAGGTAATTCCATTTGCCTGCAAGGCCAACATACACAAGGTCTTTAAAGCATGCACACGTAAAAGCCTGGAGACATCCGGTTTGCCTGAGAAAACCATACATTGTTAACCTGATACAAATAAAAGAAAATCTAAAAGATCCTGTTTTATTGGCATTAATTAATTTCAGTCATTGGCCATTTTACCACTCGCTCATGTAAAGAATTTGTAACAGAGGTTTCTGATCTGACAAACATGACAGGTTGGTTGTATGTCATCCCACCTCCCTTCCGAGGGTCTTTTTGAAACAATGACGGATTTGAAGAGACGCTTGGCATGAATTCTCACATAGGAAATGAAGCGAATAGAGTGAAAATTAATGACAAGTACCCATCCTCCCGCTTACCAATCATAAATTCTTTAGCTAAAGGGCAGCAGTGACAGTTAGCTAAACAATCTTCCAAACAGGATTGATCTCCGTTTTGGGTCATTCTTCACACCCTTGTCAGAGCTGTCAGATTCCCACATGCTTTCTAAAGGCAGACTTGACAACATCAACATCTTGATTTTCTATTGTGAATATACAGTATATCAAGTTTACAGAAGAAAAAAAATGTGGAAAATATTCTGGATTTAAGAGATCTAAAATGATTGTATTTTGATAAATACTACCTGGCATTTAAATTACTTGAAGATTTGCTCCTAATGGCTACTCATTTATTTTAAAAAAAAGGTCAATATCACCCACACTTATTCTAGAGGTACTATGGTCTTTACATGAAGAACTGGAAACAATGAAATCTATTAAGAGATTTTCCACAATGATAATGCACTTAATAATTATGTAGCTAGGCTAAAAGTCAGCCTTTTCATCAGCCTCCATGTTCAAATGTAAATTGAAATGACAATGTATAGTTTAAACAAGTTTCTACATGCTGCATATTATTATACATGTATTGCATAAGCTCTACAGTGAAAGACACGAGACTGCTAAAGATCAAAGCTGAACATCAAACAGTGGTGGTACACTGCGTCTTCCTTCATGTTTGCAGCTATAAACATTAAAAAATGTACTGTTTGTGACTCCAATGGACAATAGATTCCATATATAACATGTTTCCTGCAATATGTGAATCCACATTTAGAAATAAAGCTTAATGGCCAAATTTTAACAACCACTTCCTATAACTGGGAAAAGAATGCATGTAATAATGCAAATGTGACTTAGAGCACCCTTTCCCAGTCTCTGACAAAGAACAAACCTTGTTGAGTTCTCTGCTCATTTTGGTTGGGTGAAACTGATCAAGGAAGTTGCTGTACTGAAGTGCGTCAATGGCCACAACCTCAGTGCACTTTCTCTGCCAGCTATCCCTGCAAAGGATAACAAGAAAAAGATCATCACTCATTTCAGGGAACAGAGACTCCTGTATTGAACTATGCTATGGTAAAACATACAGAGTACCTTGGGGTGGTATCACGACATCTGCCATTCCATTTGTAGCTCTGTGCATAGCCCGAGTATATACTGTACTGCTGTGCACCTAGGGGTTACAAAAACACACCAAACATAGGCATATCAGGCATATGCAAAATAAAATATTAAGCATTTTACTTCCCCAAAGCCAAGCATATGAAAAATTGTTGAATAAAGAAAGACCCATTGGAAATACATGAGGAGAATGATTGCATCAAAGTGAGTTGACAGGAAAAGCAAAGGAGATAATACAAAAAAATATCCCAAGATCACAAAACGCTACAAGGATGGGTCTGCTAATCGCGGAACCTGTGTCTCTTTTGTACTGACGGTGTGGTGACTGGTGGAACAGGAGCAGCTGTTTCTCAACAAGAGGAAGGTCAAGTTATTACCCCCCTGGAAAGATGTGAGAGTTCCCACGTGGGCTGGGCTGGTGCGGGCTCTCTTGACACATGCAGGGGGCGGGGGGGGTGAGACAAGAGCACATTCAAACGAACGAGGCCACTAATGAACTTTCCACTGATTAGGTCTCATTAGTACTTAAGCGTGGCCCTGTAACGCGGCTCGCTGAGTAAAACGAGCTGATGAAGAGTCCGCACTCTACCTGGTCAGCAGCCACGAGGCTGAGGGAGCAAACTCTTCCTTCCTTAGAAGAAGCTACACAATCGCTTCAGCAGTAGGCAGTCCGGACATTGTTGCATCTTGGCTATAAAAGTGTATTTTTCTATTAACTGCTTGAGAGCAGACAGATAAAATTTAATACTCTCACAGAGCCAAAGGCTGTAAGTTAGAAGTAGGAACATAAGTTGACTGTGATCATAAGCTGACTTTGTGACTTCCAGAACAAGTGCTTCTAAATTGTAGCAACATTTTCAATTACTTAGCCTAACTGATGAAAAAAATACGTTACCTGAAACGATTACATCTATACTTCAAAACGGAGAAGACTGCTCCGCAAAGTGGAGGCCAAATTCTCTTTTAAGAAACTAGATTTTAATGGCCAGCCATCTTCACAGTGCATGATCTATGGAAGCATTGGCAGATTTAAAGGGAGCAGTAAAAGATTGTCCAGCCACTAAAATACATCTATATTTGATGAAAACCCCTTCATGAGTGCCAATCCAGACGACAAATAATAATTTTGTCTGAAAGATAGAGCTCACCTTCAAGAAAACTGTCTGAATAATTCCAGAGGAATTACACCCTACTGGCTCCCTTGTTGATAACTTCTTTCTCTAAATATCCACCCTCTTAACAAATGGTTAAGCTCATTCACAGAATTCAGACTTACATTTCACAAAGCCTTTCTGGCCAAACTCATCATCTTTTGTATTTATTCATAAAGCTTCCCCTTACCAGTCACTGGTGTGAGGAAAAGAATGTCACGGCCACGCAAGATTTGTTAAAAGGCAAACCTGTGCCCGAAAAGACTTCCCTGGGAATTGTTATTGTCGCTCTATAAAGGGCAGACGCAATTTGGACAAATACCTGAATAAAAACTAAACATATGCAAACATTGAATACATATACTGTATATAAAAACGAAACATATATATATATGTATATATTTGTATATATTTGTACTAGAATGACACAAATGTGTATCTTATATATATATATATATATATATGTGTGTGTGTGTGTGTGTGTGTGTGTAAAAGATACTCATTTGTGTCATTCTAGCATCAGCCTTGTGGTATACCACCCACATGGGAATATTGGCGATGAAATAAACTACACAAGCACCTCCCTCGCCTGCCCCCCATCCTCCCTGGACGCAGTTTTGAGTCACATTTCCTGGTTGGGATTGCCATCATTGAATCATCTGCTTTCTCCTTGATCCTATTTATACTTTTGACCGCCCCCATGGCAGCCAGACATGCAGCAATCAAGGGAAATTCAATTAGGCCTAAGGTTTTTTTCTTCTTCTTTCTGAGCACATTTCTATAGGGAGAATGGGTGAGATCCATTAGCCCCTCCAAGATATATTCCAAGGGAATCTGATTTACCACCCTCTAATGATACAACCAAGACTTGGACATTAACATGGACAGGGGGAGTGCAAACACTGGTGAGGTTTAATATAGATGATGGAATGGAAGAGTCCATTAGTGGAAGCAGGTCTTGGGCAGGTCCTATACCTGAAATTAATTCTGGCCCACTGTAATAAAGTTAAGTGGAGTGAGTGGATGGGATGCGATGGAGGGTTTGGCAAGGAGCCTGAAGGTGACTCCTTACTGAGAGGTTGCCTTGGGGAGAGATAAGAATGCTGATAAGGAGGATAAGGCACATCGTCCCTTACTCTGTGCTTGAGGCATCTCTGCCTTATTCTGCATGCTATGCGTTTACCTATAAACGCACTTGATTATGAAGGCATACCACGTATTGTTTCGAATAAGTACACGATAACATTATCGTACTGTCTTGCTTTCTAAATACTGCTATGATCACGTTGAATTTACTTTGTAATGATGATTTATTCTCACTTCCTCATCCCGCATTATCCGATTGTTGGAATAGACAGACAGATCTGAAATAGAGGACTGTAGAAACCTGCAGGCACATCAACGGACGCAAAGTATAGCATCAATTGATGCATAGTATGTCCTTTTCAGATAGCACAAATATATTTTTTAAGTCAAATGCAGCCTCTAAAATACTAAATACACACTGCACGCATAGTCCACAATGGAACACCACAATGTAATCTTTAAGCTTGATTCGATTGAGTGGCAGGAGTTTTGCAAGCGTAAGCCCAGGCCCTGGGCTAAAATTCCTTACGACTATTTCCTGGCAGAATCATTGTCCCGACCAGACAATTTTTAATTCACCACAGTAATGAAATTCCTTCTGACATGACTCTCTTATCAAGGGTCTAGTAAATCTATGTTATGGGAAAGGCCACTTCTCACTAATCTTAGAGATCAATCAGATAATCATAAAACAGCCCTTCTGTCAGCCAAGACAAGAGCTAGAAAGAAAGAAGGAAAAAAAGAGCAAAAAAGAGAAAGTAGGGATGGAAAGAAAGAAATACATGGAATACTGGTTTTGTGTGCAGACTAAGTCCTCCATTACTTAAAATTGTTAACTACAGAACAATATCATGTTTTACGATCAGGAAAAAAAATAAGCTTGATCACCAATTTGTTCAGTTGTATCACTGGCTTGGCCTACAGCTACTCTTTAAACACGACAGGCTAATACTGACAGGACTTAGCCGTAATCAACCTCTCAGGGTACGTCCTAATGCGACAGCAGACCGGAACCTTTTATTTTTGTTTGTCACAAAAACACCTGTACTAAAGCTCTGATACAACAAACCTAGCAGAGCAATCAGCAGCGCCCCACCTAGACATGAAAGCCACCAGTGGGGCTCATCTCCGGGAGCCAATCACAGCGTAGGACAGGCAGTAGGTGACAGGGACCGTCCCACTATAGTGGGTGATTGCGGCAGCCATCTTCTGGGCTCTTGCTGTGCCAAAATCTGATGGCGGGAATTGGAGGGGTCTGTAATTATTGCCCCCGCAGTGTTGTCTGACCCCTGGCGCTGTTTGTTTCTGATGTCTGATTAGAAAATCCAGATTGCTCTTAACGAGTGTGAATGATTGAAATCAGCGGACATTTTGAATTTGCTGCGAAAGTTCAGTTTCTCATGTTAAGGCTTTGAGGTAAAGGCGATGTCACTCGCTGACCTGTGATGATCAGACACTCGTTGTGGTTCAGAGCTTCTGTGAAGAGGCGCGATACGATGAGCTCGGGGTTGATCAGGAAGCGGATTTCCTCTTGAACTAGGCCTGACCCAGTGACCCCTCCTCCAACAAACTGGTTGGCGAAGTCCACCTGTGAGAGTGAATAATAACTAATAAGCTATGTAGAACAATGAGTTTCCTTTTATTTTACAAGCAATCATGAGTACGAAAAGTGAGATTTATTTACACAAACTTATTATAAACACCGGAATGTTATTTAGTATAATAAAACTGTGTGCGTGTGTGTGTGTGTCAAAAGCAAACCAAGTGTCTTTTTCATGGTTTGTTCAGAGAGTATAAATGTCAGAAAGGTGCTACAAGATGGTTAGACTAGACCTTTTTTGACAAAACCAAGGCAGGTCACAAAAGCTGGCAGTCCACAGTGGCTCAGGATTATGGTGTTGCTTAGTTATCTGTCCTCAAGTGTAAAAATGAGGTCCCTTCAAAAGCCACACATAGTATGAAGCTGCCAGTGGCACACATCAAAACAAGAGCAGTTCTGCATTCTAATGTAACTCCTGTCATGACCTGATACGATTCCGTTTCCCCCTTTAAAACCTATGATGAACTCTTACTTTTCCACCTGTCTACATTGTTTTCCAGAAAGGACCGTTCTGTCAGCGCTGTTCCTTTCGCAGCGTTCGGTATTCAAAACAATAACAAGGATCTTTCGGACACACGCGAGGAATACAAACGCTTCCCATCTGAAAGCAGCTGTGTGGAACGTATAATCCGCCATTTTCAGGACTGTCAGTTTTGGCTCATTGGCCCGCCGACAGGCCGGCCCAACCCCGTCTCAACCCGGGGAGTAGAGCTAGGAGGCTGCGAGTGGCAGTTTGCCAGCTGATCTCCCTGAACTGGTCACTCAACGGCGGGACAGTCGGGGCAGCCTGGTAAGCCTGCTCTGACAGGCTGTCAGAGCCCAACCTCGCCAGAGCGTCCATCAATCCCGGGCTGCGGGGTGCCCCGGGAGCTGGTCATGTGTGCACGTCAGCTGTCAGCTCGTGGCAACCGGAGGCAAACAAAAGGTGGAGGGGGTGAGGAGGCCATCTTGACATTGTAAATGCCAGGCACCCAGTTCACAGGGAGTAGAAGGCTCAGAGGCCTCGACCCGGGTCCCAGCGCACATACATCCTCAGGCTTGTCACCCGCTTCATCAAAGGCATTTTCAGCAGTAGTAAGCATTCTGTATGGACGCCTCTAAAATGTGTGTGGGTGTGCGTGTGTGTGTGTGGGTGTGTGCGTGTGAGAGAGAGAGAGAGTGTAAGGTGACTTTGTGATTGACTGCACACTGTTGAAGAGAAAGCCAGGGAGCTGTAGCACAGCAGTAAGGGAGGCATCTTTCCATTGAGATCCCTCCTAAGTGGCAGGGATTTATTTAGACTGTGCCTTTGGTTAGACTCCACTTTTGAGAAGGCTGTGCTGCGAAACACAGCCATGTTCTCTTTCACTCTGACCACTAACAGCACTCGACTGGCCGCTTACCTGAAGCATTCCATAACCATCCTCCTCAATGGTTCCTTCACAAGTTATGTGTAGCTTGGTTAGCCGAGTCTCTGAACTGTAACATAAATAATTAGCCTTTAATGACAATGATTGACCGTCACAAAAGGAAAGATTTTGTTTGCTTTTGTAAAAAATGTGTGTATGTCTTTGGGAAGTAGTTGCTAAAAGACAAGCAGGAATAACAAAATAAAAATGATCAATCCTAAATAATCATTGACCTAATGACCTTACCTTTCCCAATTTGGAGGAGTGGTCAAACATTTCCTTGTGAAAGTTACAAGTCCAGTCGGTCCTTCAAGAAAGAAAATATGATTTTGTGTAGAACACACAAAATTTGGAAAAATTCCATACATAGAGAACATCTATAATAATCACATAAATTCCAGGTGTAAACCTACTTTGCTCAGCGATGGTCTGGAAATAGCACATCAGAGTTTTGAGCTTCTCAATCTTCATTGAAGAGGCCCTCTCAAACAGCCTTTAAATAAACAGGGAAAATAAATTATTTCAGAAATCAATAACAATATTAATAGCTTGATTAAAGCAACCGTACAATTTTAATCTCTCAACATTCGCTACTTACCAAGCAGATGGACACGATTTAAGAGGCTGAGTAACTGTCTTGTCAGAAAGGAGATATAGACCTGGCTCCCAGTGAGACCACAACCACGGTGGCACAAGGCCACAACTTAGTCCATGTGAGTTAAGTCATGCTTCAACTTTTGATAGGAATTAGTTCAGCCCTGGCTCGCCTTCCCTTTCACTCTGTGTCCGGTTATGTAGGAGCCCTCCGTCATTACAATAATGGAGTTGCCCCGGGCCTCCCATCACAAAGCCACCCTCGTACCGCTTCACAGCACTCACACAAAACCAGGCAAAGAGGAAAGGAGGGCTCCCTCCTCCGGGATACATTAACAAACCTTGTGTCCCTTTTAAGGAGAAGGGATCTCGGGAGGCAAAATGTCATCCCCGTGAAAAAAGCACAGAAGCTGCCGGCGAGGTGCAGTGGGGCTGCTTGCTTGCCATATCAGCACTGAAGGACACCATCGCCACGCCAAGTCTATTGAACATTCCGCACGTCGTTACAATCGAGAGAGAAATTTCAGGAGTAAAATGAAACAGTGACATAAGACTTGATGCACCGAATGCCCTTCGGGGACTGGGAAACTCATTTTGTACAAGTCGATCCTGGCTTTCATTCTGCTTTTTAGTCGGTGTAGCCGGTAGAAACAATCTTGCGATGTGTAGCCCTGGAGGCAACCTGTCTTTGACATGGGCAAGTCAATGGCGAGCGCAAGCATTTAGTCGTACACATTGAGCAACCAGCCTGTGAAGTCTGAGATATAAGGGCAATACTTTCTAACAGTCATACATAATGCCTAGTGAAAAGAATTACAAATATCAAAAGCCCACTTGCAACAGGGACACATAGAGAAATACAGAAGGACTTCATTGTTAGGACAAAAAACAACGTGTATATGAAACAAAATAAATAAATAAAAACAACAGCTTGTGAAAACAAACGAACCCCCTTTTGTGACTGATTAGAGATCAAACACACAAAAAGCACATCCACCTCTGGGCTACGGCCTAAAAAAAATCAGACTCTTAAAAATAGTGCCTGGGCAGTAGCTTAAAATTCAATGTCTCTGCAACTATAAGAAAAAGTAAAGCTTTAGCCCCGTATCTTTAAGAAAATGTTAAGAAAGGATGGCAAAAGAGCACCTCTGAACGACGGCTGATCAGTGAAAAGGAGCTTGCAAAGGAAACACAAAGTGACCGCTGACTGGATACGTGTCATTTCCCATCATAGTGAAACCAAACTATGGTCTCGAGAGTCTGAATGACACACCGATAGCAACGACTGCCACCACGAAACCAGCGGCCCCTCTCCACAATCTAAGCAGCAATCCGAGTTCGCGTTAATCTAATTCCCTCCTCCATTTAGGTAATCACACTGTGATGCCAACGTAGATGGAAACGGCGCAGCGCAGGGATCTGTCAAGGCAAGGCGCTGGATCTGCTCCGCTAGCCTTTAAGAAACGGCTGCATTATCGCTAATCCCATAATATACTCATTGGAACAAAAAGCTCTGTGGCTTAACTTCTACGTTTTTTGGGGTTTTGTTACTGCATCTCAGAGCTTCATAGGGACAATCTCTGAGTGGTAGTATTTATAACTGAACAGGAATGGATAATTACAGTAAGAAAAATTAAATAACACAGAGGCAGTGTACTATGACTCAAACAAAACGCAGTACAATGGGGTGACTCTTCCACCAAGGGTGAGAGAGGTCAGACAAAGTATGAGATAAAATTAAACACAAGCGAGCGTATATCTCAAAAAGGAAAGGCTGTCTCAGGAAGAATCAGTCCCTTTCATAAATGACTGGAACAGGTCCAAAATAAAGAGACACAGCATGTTTATGCAAAACGACCAAAGCACTTCTCTCCAATGACAAATGTACATATAACTTTATGCACACCTGATGCAATGACAAACACTACACTACACACACGTGAAACAAATACAAATACCTAAGCCAGAGGCTTTAGAAATGTTCGGCATGCAATGTTGAAGTCCATTACTGCACCCTATTTTAAATATGATTACACAAGTCAATGAGATTCGTAACTCCAACTACATGTGCTCAATTGAATCCTGACAGGCCTGCTTTTTGTCCATTGGCTGTGGTTGATAAGACACTTGGCAGCAATGCGAAACTGAGGGTTAACTTGATTAATATGATTATTTTCTATACAGCAAAGAACTGTATGAGCAGTTATAAGAATGAAATGGGTAATTTCCAGTTTAAAGATTGGTTTAATTCACTTCTATTGAATAAATTGAGAACTATTTAGGAAAATAGTCAAGAAGGTAAAGGCAGTAGTGCCCCCTTATGGAAAGCAGACAACATTTTGCCACTAGTATCTTAATGATAACACTGGATGACAAGACCTGTAGTTTCCCAAGTGCAAATTGAGCATATTAATGAATTTGAAGTGCAAAAGTACAGAAATCCCTTCTACTGCAACAGACAGACTTAATAAATCAGTTTCTGTTACAATATCAATCTAATACAATGTCATGCCAACCGGTTGTGTACCTGTAAAAGGTGACCGGGTCCTACCTGCAGAAGTTGATGTCTGGGTAATTGGCGTACTCAGATTTTTTCGAGTTGCGTCTGGGGAAAGTGCAGAAGAAGGCGTTGGCCAGCAGACATGCCACCTGTTCCTGAGACATGGTAATGGAGTGACTCATCCCTTGTTTGAGGAGAGGTATCGGCTGCAAGGAGAAAGGAACAGATTAATTGAAGTAGGTCAAAAATAATTAGTTTAGTCAATTTGCTTAACAAGGCAC
>JAVQJS010037270.1:0-21501 GCA_036024795.1 Galaxias rostratus
CACACCACACACACACACCAAACACACAAACACTTAACACACAAAGTAACACACACGTATACACACACACACACACACATACACAGCAACATCTACACAAAAATACACCCACAGACAAACAAACACACACACACACACACACACACACGTATGCGCTCAGACCCAACTCACACACACATGGTCTCAGCTGGAGTAGCAGTATTTAATGGAAATTGGCTCTCAGATTTCTCTAGTTTGACTTCATTGTCCCCTGGCGCTAGGTACTGTCCCTCCATCATCCCCACTCACACAGGCTTTTATCTTAGTGTCATTTATTAGAGACACACACACAACCACACGCACACATATAATAAAAACATACTTTCCAAGACACATGCCTTAATGTGGTCATTTCCTGTCTTGCTGGATCTCAGCAGTCACACCTCTGAATGGAGGGTGCTTTGTTAAGGAGTGTTATGGACGTTAGATCAGATTGTCAGAGTCCAGCCTTTCTGCACGGCCTGATTTAATGGGCCTCAGGCACACACATGGGTTTAGGGTAACTAACCTGGGCACACACATCCACGTTAGCAATGAAATACTGTGGAAGGCTGTTTGCACTTTTCAGCCGTGCAAACCACCACATACAAACTCACTCTTTCCCTCTCTTCATTGTAACGGGTCATTAGAACCCACATTTAATATCCTGAGTGCAAGCTACCTTTAAACGACGGACATTAACGCCCGGATGCGAGTGGCCTGGAGTCGAGATCGACAGGAAGTTGTCACGGTGCCCCCCCCAACCCCCACTCTCTGAGCAGTGCCAGTAGCAGCCGGAGGGTTAGCCGGGAGCTGCTTGAGTCCCGTTCCCCTACTCCGCCACCACTGTCCTCTCTGGGAGTATCAACCGGAACTCCAGGCCAGGGGCCATCCGTCACAGCCCCGGCCAGGGAACGGCTCCCTTCCGAAGGTCAGGTATCTCAGACGGCAGCGGGTCAGGCCGACCGGCGCTGGAAAACATCTGATCCCGATCCCCAAAACAAGGCTCCCCGGGCCTTGGATACGGTTCCGACTCTCAAAGCCATCGTCCAATAAATGGTACGGTCTGGGGGCGGCTTGGGTTTCCCCTGCCGGGAGCAGACTATCTGTAACCGATAGGAGGGGGTTGATATAAAGCCTGAGGTTTTGTTGCGGCGTTGACAGGAAGGTGGACGGGTCTCCCATTGATTAGGCCCAGCAGGCCTCTCGGCCCCAGTGTGAGGTACTGGGAGCCCGAGGCTGCTCTGACTTGGATACACTGTTCTATGGCTCTCCTCTGCCAGCCACAGCGGTCGAGTGCTTATGACTGAGAGTCACTCTCTGCTTTTTTTCCCAGAGTCCGCTCGTGTTGTTTTACTCTAATATTGTCTCGATCGTCTAGAAAAAGAATCTTTCCAGACTCTGTTGCCGTCTGTGTTATTGAATAGCTCATGGAGGCTCATTTTGTTTCACGCCTCCTGCACCCGCTTTGCTTCACTGGACCGAAACATGGGATGGAACTATCCCAGCGAGTGATAAGCGCCAGGCCTCTCCACAGAGGGACAGGGCCAGGCAATGTTCTGCTCGCTGTAGACCTGCCCCGTCAGAGGAGTAGGCCCTTCACCCACACACCATAGGGAACCGTGAGGGAGAGCACCAGTTAGTGGGTTCTGGCAGGCTGTGCAACCACTGTGAGGTTGGCAGACTGTGGAAAAGTTATCCGACATCTACCACCCACCAAATCTTTACCATAAGTACCAAGCCTACTACCCCTGATGGGAGGCTGGCACTGGGGGAACAACAGGTCCGGGTCCACCTTAACCACCATCACTACCACCGCCACCAGCCATCACACTACCTAGTTCACACATGCATACACACCACTGGCACTCCGCACTGCTACCGCATCTGGGAATGATTTGGGTGAAACGGAGAGATGGAGAGAGGAGGAGAAAGACGAGAGAATGAGTGTGCAGGAGCATGCTGTTTTTTGGTTGGAGAAATGAGGCACGCACAGACAGTCATCAGTCCTATGGTTAGCTCTCTATTTGATGGGTGTGAGAGGAAAAGAACACTCTAGAAGTCATTAGTCCTAAAGCTACCTCCCTGTTTTTCTATGAAAGCCACAGTAAATACTCCAGTCAGTGAACACGTTGCATGTTTCATGGCCAGTATATTTATTTATTCATTTTTTTAATTGGAACATCTATTTAACACATATTTTCAATAATTAAGTAAAACCGTTTGGAAATGAACAACAATGGATTTTCTACTTTAGCATCAAATTGAAAATGCCTGCTTACAAAGCAGACCAAAACTGTCCTTACTTACTGTGATTAACGTTCTATTAGCACAGCTTCCAGTTTCAGCTCTGCTGGAAGCTGCACTGGTTGGCGTTCAGAGGGCAGATCTCTTCATTTTCTGCTTGGTTTCTTGTCCTTGTAAATAAGTTCCAGACAGTTTAATTTGTGTTTACGTCCGTTTAAACCTTTCATACATAATTATAGGCTTGTGGTGTGTAATATAATGAGTGTAAGTCTAGAAAATGGAAATGAATTGTGTCATCCTAGCGATAATAATTAGACTGTTTTATATGCTTGTAAAAAAGTTGCTTGATGTCGTTAGCTCTCGTTTTTATGTACAGTGTGAGAACAGTAGCTCCTATGACCTTCTATCCCTTGTTAAGCTATTTTAAGAGTTGCATTTGAAAATGCAGTGTCATACTACCCAGTGAATTCTGTAGAGATAGGCAGTTCACTCAGTTTATGATAAACATTTGTACTGATCCTCGACTGTGATTGTGCTGGTTTTGTGTGTGGTCAGATTTGATATGGTTCACATCGAGGTATTGGCTGGATATTGTTTTCAGTCTGGGGCCGAATTGAAAACTCCTCTCTACCTAAAACACAAGTTAATGTATTTAATGTAGTTCGTAGTTTTGTCTGCCCTCAATTTATGTGCGGGTCTCTCACTGGAGATTTTTTAAAGATGATTTTTAGGCACATTTAAATGAATCTCTTTGTTCATGTCACAGTCGTACAGTGGAGATGATTTGGCTTTGAATTGCAGACATGATTAGCTACTGCCTGGCAGGGAGGTTGGAAAATGTATCAACTGGCACCGTCAAGCTCCTAATACTGGCAATTAGAGATTCTCGCTACCCTCCAATTTCCAAAGCCATTCCCCAAAGCACTCCTGACACTGGGATGAAACCGTAGGACCGGGTCAGAAAACTGTTATGACTACCCACCATTTGGAAAACCATGGAAACACAACAGAATCTCTGCTCGATGCAAATGGAGAAGTCAAAAGGGACAGTGCCCAGGAGGGGATGTCAGCACTGGAAAATGTCGATGAAAAGTAGCCCCCATGGCACAGGCGTTGGTCTATTCCCAGCGATTTTACTGTATGGGATTAGCCCACTCTGTTTCTAATAACAGGGCTGCAGATACCTCCCTACTAATAAAACGCACGGGGGTAGAATTAGCTATGGAGATTCTGGAAAATGTTTAATGGTACGCTTTTCACAGTTTTGTCTACAATCCAGACATTGAAAATCGCATTGATAGAAATGTGAGGATTACATTTTACGAGTCTGTTTGGTTGTAAATTCAGACATTGCTAATTGATAAGCTCTATGCGGATATTATGTTTCTGGAATGGTTCCAGCTCTGGTAACCACTTTTTGGACTTCTGATGCTGTGCTGCACACTAACTATAATATGTAGTACCGACAACTCATATTGTGTACTAAATATGTAAGTTGTGTGTGTGTGTGTGTGTGTGCATGTGTGTGTGTGTGTATGTGTGTGTGTGTGTGTGAGTGTGTGTGTGTGCGCACGTGTGTTAATGTGCATGCCACAGTACTGCATTGTGTGATGTATTGTATCCTAGTAGTGTGCCCAGTCATACAGCACAGTGCCTCAATCTTAGAACCTCCACATAAGAGCCTGCCAAAATATATGTATGTGTATGTTGTTGTGTTGTGTTAGATTGTGGATGTTGGGCACATTATGTTTGTGTATTTGGACGTTTCGTCCATGGGTCATTCTCCCTCAGTGTGGCCTGACACAGGACTACCCCAATATCTATTCCAGAATTCCAGAATGACAGCCGATGTCAGACGGCTTCTAATAATAGTCCCTTCAACATACCCATGTCTGGACCACTCGTTTCCATTATCTCAGGTGAGCCAAAGTTAAGCTCACTGGAAGTAGAGTTTTAGCGCCATCTACAGGGTCATGGTATTTCCCGTTGACTTTCCGATGCTGACAAGCACAGCAGGGACTGCAGAACAGCATACGCCAGCATTATGTACCTGGTGTGTTCACCTTGTTGAATTCATTCCCCTTAAGAGCCCAGAGCCCTGGTTTCGAGTTGAGCAGTGGGGCATCTGTCGAAGCAGCTGGCCCGAGTTAGAGGGTGACTATGGGGAGGCACATGCAGAGCTAGGGAGGGCAGTTGTCAGCTGAGTGAGTGACTTTGTGTCTCCTAATCCTAACTTCATCTGTTTAATCGACTGTGGTCGAACTGCGTGGAATGAGTGTTGAAACACACCATGTCGAGATCAATATAGTCCACTGTCCCACTCATATGGCCTCGCTCTCTCATTTGCCACCTATGTCTCTCGGCCTCCCGCTCCCTGGTGGAGAAGCCGGGGAGGGGGGCGGGGTACGGTAGTCCACCACTTGTGCTGTCTGTGAGCTGTCCACTACACTCGCCAGCCCCCCACCACCACCACCACCACCCTGTCTCAATCACTCTGAGATTCCTGGCATGTCTTGCTTGAGGTTATAAACAGAAACACTCATAGACCCCTTGCTCCCTCACGTACACATGCACACACACAACACTCACACTACCCCAAGAGCCTACCCCCTCTGACACGTTCACACCACAGCCATCAGACACCAACAGTAGATCAGGCCGCCATTCATTCTGAGTATTCACAGTGGTGTGCAGGAGTTTGCCATAGTCCTTTTAGATTGAACTTCTTGTAATGGTTTTACTTTGATCATTGTTAGAAGAGTTTTATTGTTTTTTTTTACACTACCGACATCAGTATGTGGGAGTGAAAGGGGGGGCCTCCGTGCCCTCCTCAACTGATCCCGAGCATGTCTAACGGTTTCCGTGGTTACCGTACTATCTCACAGCACCTGAATGACCTGAAGAAGGAGAACTTCAGCCTGAAACTGCGCATCTACTTCCTGGAAGAAAGGATCCAGCAGAAGTATGAGGAGAGCAGCGATGATGTCCACAGGAGGGTAAGGAGCCCCGAGCCAAAAAGGGGAAGGAGAAGTGGGGGGGTGGAGGAGGACCTGCTGGTTGGTTGGTTAAACTAAAGCATGGGCAATGGGGAGATATTGATAAAAAAGATAAGGTATTCTTTTTTATAAGAACATGGTGCATGTTACATTTGTTCTCTCTGTTAAAGATATGCATGTCAAATGTGTGTGCTTGCATGATTGCATATAGATCAAGCAGAGAGTGGGTTTTCTCTTGACACGTATTAAGGTGCAGGAACCCATTTTCTGCAGATGGACTTTGTTTATGACTCAATGCACAATGCTATGTCCTGACACCTGTGACTTTTGACTGTTACTTCCAGAGCTGCTATTTTGCAAGGGGTATTTCATATAACAGGAGTAACTGGTTAATCTGCATGTCAGAAAGCTGTAAAATAAAATAAAATGCATACGCGACATTCAAACACAAACTTTAGTTGACGTAAATCATGATTTTCTGCATTAGAATCAGGCTGTCTAGATCATTTTTAAAATTGTTTCAATATCTGCAATAGTACTACTCAGCTCTGACAGAACGTCTCAGATCTGTCTTACAGCCTTCAAACCAGCACTAACCTCCCACTCTTTAATCTGCAGAGGGCTGACCTGAAACAATCACTCTTAGTCTGGAAAAGGATTGATGATTTAATATGAGCATAACATTTAAATTCATTCTTCCTTGCATGGACTTGCCAGTTGCTGCAGGGCAGGCTTTACTTTCAAGATAGACCTGCAATTCATTGATTCAGTATCAATAACATGAGAGTACATTTTGTCGCCAAGCCTGGCGAAGGCCGGCTGTGGAATAAAAGAGGATCCTCCCAGCAGCTGCCGTCTGGGCTGGGGGCAGTCAGCCAACATGGAGGGACTAAAGCCCACAGGACGCCATCTATCAGTACTCACCTCAGCGTCAAGAACAATTCATGACTCAAACACGAGGAGTAGACTCGACTATTTATTTGCATGCCTTCTGCAACTTTCTGCGTGCGTTCCCTGTTGAAGTCTCAGAGGCGAGGCTCGTTGTGACATTACAGTCAAGCACAGCCTGGTTTTTATTGGGATCAGGGGTCACACTGTCATCCCTCTGGGTTATGCTGTGTTATGTCTGCTCCAGAAAACCCTAAGATGGTTCTGCTCATCCAGCCCCCTGACCGTAGGGCTAACGGCAGGAGCATTTAGATCCTAGCAAAGAAACACTAAGCCGTTGACCTTAACTGTCACGTTAATCACGTCTCACTTGGTTCTTTGCCGACGCTTTATCATGTCAAATGTTGAACTGCTTCTGTCTTTTATCTATGGCAGGGCCCACGTGAATATTACATTATGATGAAAGCTCAATTTGTTTCCCTGTTTATTTTTCCACCCAGGAAATGTAGCGTTCAACTGACATAAACTTTATTAAGTTAGTTGACACTTAATTGATATTGACCGATACTGTTAGAGTCTTCAGATCTTAGATTTGACATCTGTCATCCTGTTCCTCTTTATTGCATCTATCCACAAATAATTCACTTCATGTTGTTGATAATAGACTGGATAGCAGAGTAGACAAGTACTGGTGAACCATCCCATCTAACAAAGCTATATGTTGGCTAACAGCCAATGATTCAGGCGTATAATGCACTTAAACTGACTAGCCTTTTTACAGTGTGTAATTATAGATCCTCTGACCTACATAATGAGAGCCAGAACATCCCCTGGCCTGGAATGATTCGATGTGTGCGTGTTTTTGTCTGCATGCAATCATGCTTACACTTTAAGACCAATTATTTCCCTGATTTATAAGTTTGAAGTCTACGTTCTTTATTAACTATATGTCAGTGGTTTTGGAACGGGTCGTGCATGTACACGCTCAAAGAATAAATTACACATTTATTTGTTAGTACATCCCTTTCACTGCAAAAAAACCCGGACTTTATATATTCTGTATCACAGAGTACAATATTCTTGCATGCTGTCAATACTGACACCCCCATAAGTGAGTGTGCTGACAGGCAGTGCTATCCGGTCTGGTGCCGCTCTGCCCCAGTCTCAGGAGTTAAAAGTGTCCCTGTTGCTGTGTGCAGGGGTGGGCTGGAGGGGGTGTTGGGGTGCAAGGGGAGGTGAGGAACTAGCAGGTGCTCATATCCCTTCTGTTATTTATAGCACCGGTGGTTCTACACCACCTCTACCCACTGTAGTATATTTCTGTATGGAGTTCCACTCAACGAACACCCCCTCTAATGTACCGCAAAACATTAAAGATGTTGAAGTGCGTTTTCAGTATAGATATCACAATGACAAGACTCATTGGAGTCCGCCACAAGTTGAAGAAATTTACAGAGTGTGAACTTGACGTTTATGTCCAATCTCTCACGGTCTGTTGCAGAACATTGAGTTGAAGGTGGAGGTGGAAAGTCTCAAGCAGGAGCTGCAGGAGAAGCAACAGATACTGGATGCCGCTGTGTAAGTACCCCTACCATCCATCACTCTCCCCTTTTCAGGGTAAACCTCCTCGTTTCACACGGCTTCACTTTCCCAGAGAGAAGGGTTTAGTTGCTGTCAAGCGAAGTCGGCCTCATGGTCTAGCACCCCGCAGGCTTACCCCTAAGCAAACAGCTCTGAGCCCTGTGGAATGTGTTTGTCCCTCTTGACAATAGCGAAATTTCTTTGAAGAGACGGGAATGGGCCGTCATAGATGTGGGAAGATAAGTTGTGCAGAGCACAAAAGGTGAGGAAGAAGAGAGCTGGGGGGTTTGTTTTGCTGAGTGGGGAACTATTTGAACTATTTTTGCACCTGTCTACCGAGCAGCTGTCAGCCTGTCAATACTGAAACCGGTTTTCACCTCCTAGATCTCTCACTTTCCTCTCAGCTTCCATGTACTTTTCTCACAGGGCAAAGCAGCGTGGAATCCTCATTGTATTACTACTGGCAAAAGTGCAAAACCAATTATTCAATTTCACATAATTACAGTTATTGTATTTGCCACTCAATTGCTTATTTTTATTTCTTCCCTTTGTTTTAAAACATTCAAGCCACTTTCGTCATGAAAAATAATACAACAGGGTAACCCAAACAGTTCACTGTTAATATAAACAGAAAACTCCTTGTATAAATCAACACTGTATATCAGCCATTAATGATCCCAATTAATCTCTTTAGCACTCAGTGGTGACAGAACAGTCAATCTTTCCAGCCTTGCAGAAAGAGGGTGAGCGTAGCAACACCTTCCCCCACATCGATGGCTATGTGGCAGGCAACAGTGCACCGGCTGAGTGGGCGTCCATCTCTGTGGTTCATAAATAAACAGTGGACTCTGTGTTTATCATCCTGTAGCCTGATCTATTAGGGGTGGATAAGCTGTGAGGGCATCCTTCTCCTGAGACTAGTGGAGTGGGGCTGGGTTTGGGTGCTGGGTATGATCCGGCCACATGGTTTCTTTAGCACGGATCACCTAGACTTGGGGACTAGGGGTTTGGGCTGGTCCTAGGCGGGAAGGACACTGTGTTCTGTGCGATGGCATGGAATTTGTCGCTGTCTCATGCATTGTTGCCTTGTTGCTTTTTCATCTTTTTGAATTGGTAAAAAAATAGATTATAGAATTAAATCACAAAAGACTTTGAAGAACAGACAAGAACGTTTAGCTGTGCGTTTTGCTCCAGTACGGTCACTGTTTGATTTATGTGCATCACATTCACTATAACCTGACAAAGAAATGGGCTAGCAGTCTCATCGTTCAAACCGCAGCAAGTGATCTGGTCTATTTCAAAGACTTGGCATGAATTAATAATGTGCTCTTGTGGATAAAGAGAGAAACCATCTGTCATTGAAGAACCAGAAGGTTTTTATTGCATTCATACATAATGGATCGACAATAGTTTTGTTTAACCAAGGGAAACTCTGGAACTATATTAGCTGAAAGGGATTTCTTAAGTACAAAATATATGTATCGTATATACTTTGCCAGTGTGCAATAAATTACTTTTATGGACCAGTGTGTATTAAGGTGACCGTGTTATATTGCAACAGGCCTTTTTATTTACCAAAATGTCCTGCTCTAAAGCCTGACCACCAGCGTCCTGTGCTTCCCCAGGCTGACAGCGGAGGGCCTTTCCAATCAAAATGAAGCCCAGCTGCAGCAGCGCTTTGAGGAGAGGCAGACAGAGATCAGCCACATTCAGGAGCTGCTGGAGGCCAAGGTTCAGTCACTGCAGGAGGTACACTCGTACACACAGCGACACAGACATATATAGACACACACACAAATGCTCTCACAAAGACACACAACCACCCACACATATAGCAACACACACATTAAAACAAAAACTCAGATTGAGATTACACATCACAGCAGATTAGAAATCTTTAAAGTTTCACTGCAGGTTACATACTATCACAGTACCTGAATGAACTTAACCTTCTGCCCTCGTGTTGTGTTCCAGGAGGCCCAGCTAGCGCGGGGCGAGGCAGAGAAGATGTCCTCTTTTGTGGATTCGTCGTCCCAGCGGTGCCTGGCCCTGGAGAGAGAGATGGCAGAGAAGATGGAGGAGTGTCGAGAGGCTCTGGGACCACAGCAGCACAAGGTCCTTGCAGAAAAAGACAGGTGAGGGGTTCCCTGGTATTGAACTAGCCAGACTGTCATGAATGCATTGAACTGATTTATCAGACCTCCTTTTATAAAGCCCTTCCCATGTTACATTACCCTGTGTATGTCAGCCACTTTTCGTTGCACTCGTATTCATGCTGGATCCAATATTGGATTGATTGTGCATCAGCATGGTACCAAGCTTTTCGTGTTCTCATATGTTTATGGCACTTTGTTCAAATAATACATTAATTCTTTGTCATTCATGAGAACAACTTTGGTTAGGTATGATTCAAGGCATGTAAAGTGTTTTTACGTACGATCCTCTCTCTTTCTCTCACCCTGTTTCTCTTTTGCTCTAATGTTTTTCACTTTTTCTCTCAGGCTAATAGAGAAGTTGACCAAAGAGAGAAGTTCGCTATGTGACCTTGTCGCAGAACTGGAGACTAAAGTTCAGGACCTCTCGTCCTCCCTCCAGAAGAAAGAGAGGGATGCTGATGTACGTTTCCAAAACGTGGTCATCTACAGTAATAGACACACTCGCATACATGAACACACACACATACACAAACAATTTATAACAGAGTGGATTAACAGCACGTACAGTACATCCTGACATGACAAATGAAACAGGTTCTGATATTAAATCACACCCAGACACCTGAGAGCACCATTAACTGAACACATTACTGAGCTGTGGGGTCACACACCAAATCGTTCGACCATGCCTCTCCTTCCCTGCTGCCGTGCTAAGGAGCAGGGCAGTTCAGATTTCTGCTGTATTTATAAACATTTGTAAGTGGGTCAGTAGAGCTTCTGTTGGTGCTAGACGTGGCTATTTTCGTTCTTACTGTATACAGTTTAACTGATTATAGTGCATGGTAAGTTGACCTATTGTTCCTATTTTATTTTATTTTTTTGTCTGACATGCTTATTGTCTGTCCAAAGTTGCTGCAGGACGAGAGGCAACAGGAAAATAATCGTATCCAGCAGGAAATGCAGGTACATGAGCTTTGAATTTGTTTTAATCCTGGTGCCAATTGTGATATCTACTGACCCTTATTTATAACTGAGACACATAAAATACATTGCATTAGATTTCCATAAATTAATTAACTTTCCAAACTAAACTTCCACGTGTTTTGGAATGTTGTATTATTGGTTGATGGTTGAGTACTAATATAAATTCAGGGATTTATTTTGTTGATGAACTGTGCGTGACATTTGATTCAAATGGTCAGTGAATACCCCCTTGTGGTAGCCATAGTACGCTGCACTCATAGGATAGACCTGGAACACACACACAAATTCAAAAACCATAATCTCCAACTTACATCTTTCAAATGTCACTTTGTCATATTGCATATTGTCGTAGTGCTGCATAATGCTGAGTGTGAGACTTTTGCTCTGGCTGCAGTAATGCTTGTCTTGGATATTCTAATGTGCAGATTGTGCAGACTATGGGCGACCAAGAACGACTGTTTCAGTTTATTCCTGATAGCTTGCATCATTGACAGCTAGGCTATCTGAGGAAACAGGGTCACACTTGTGTATTTTAGCACACAGACACATCATTCTTTCCGGGGTAAGCTTTGCTCTTTCCCCAATGACGCCAGCTATACAATCATAACACTGTCTAACTGTTTCATAGACATACATAGAAAGACACTTTAGAAATGTCACTCTAGTGAAAGAGGTAATTCTCTGTATACATGGCACACCAATAACAGGGCCTTTTCAAAGGAGATTATTGATTAAATAGAATTCCATCACAGGAGGCACTCTTTTTTCTTTCTTGTTTTAACAAAACCCTGAGTGACTTATCACTGATATATCTCATTCTCAAGAGAAATAAACAGTGGAGCAGTCAGCAGTGTTTAGTAACTTTCTCTGATTAGGATTAATTGATATTTGATTGCCGCTCTTGTTAGGCCCGATCACTGTTATGGCGTCCTGTCTCTGGAGTTCAATTATGGCTGCTTTTTGGGTGACGAATGCAGACGTGCAGTACCGGGAGTCCTCAAGGGGTCCATATCCACCCAAGAGAAAGCAAACGACATCTCACAATGTTGTATCAACATTATCCAGCCCTCCTGTTGAAAGATGAGACTGAAGATTTATGGATGTGTGTCTCTGGGAAAGAAGTTGGCTTTAGGAAAGTTTACTTGTCCACTTTAAATGAGCTTTGGGTTCCCTAGCGAGAAAGGTCTCCTCCAGGGAGAAGATTAACAAATTCTTTGATTCTAAAACATTCAATGTAGGCCTACATAAAAATATAGACTAATTAGTACCAAGTGATGGATTAGATTAGAGATAGTTTATTTCTACCATATATCTTCAGTTATTTTATCTATAGTTACAGAGTAAGTGAAAAAGCAAAACAAGATCTTTTCAAACAGATTTGGAAACTTTTCATCATTGGTCCCTGCATTCCAGGGCAGATTACTCAGGACAAATTGGCAAATGCACTTGGTTTAGCTGTTTTCTACATAAAGCAGCTCTTTACCTCAGGCACACAACCAGGGAGTAGTCAACCAATTGTCAAATTACACAGGTCAAACTTGACATGTGGTATCATGGTAGTCCTCTTAATATGGTGCCTTGTAAGCCCTTTCAGTTTCGAATAGCCGGGGGCTTTCAACGGTGTAAAGGTCAGGTCATGAATTTACCTGCCAAAGCCCAGACTCAGACAGCATCGAGCTGAATGTAGCCATTATTGAAAAAAAACACCATACACAGCAATTTGTTTCTAACCAACGTTATTTTTTTTACTATTATTTGTTTCGTTTTTTTTTATGTTAGAACACTGATCTAATTTGATTTTCAAAATCTACACTGATAGTGTTTTTGAAAACTGTTTGTGATGGTAATGGTTGACATCTGTCAATTTAAGTGACAAAGACCACTTTCAGATCATGAAATGGAAATCGTGTAAACCATCAGCTGACGTTCCCTGCGCTAACCTTGCCTTTTTAGACCCCCTCCCCCCCTTTGTAAGGAAAATGGTATGGTCCATCAAACGAGTGGTACTGAGCTAGCGGGCTTGTATCAACGTTGCGGTATCGTGGAAAGGAATGTATCGTCAATGTCCCCAGAAATGTAACCGTACCAGGATCTGTGATATGACGTGTAATGTATCGCTGTGCAGAAAAAGACACGTAATTGGACGTCAATGACAATAGCGGTATTCTATGGATTAGGAGTTATAAAACAGCGATGCTGTCATCTCGCACGTAATGGTTATCTGCGTTGGGAAATATGCGATGACAACGGCTACATATTAGTCATTGGATGTAAAAAAAAATCGTAGGTTTAAACGCACTATTTCTTATAATTTACGATGGCTACATTGAGGAACTGAAACTGATTGAAATCTTCCGCAGTGAACAGATTTAACATCCGCTGTGTATTGGATCCGAAGACACCAGCCTATTTTGTGTACTAGTTGAAACGGAAAACTGGACTGGAAAATGACAAATGGAATGTAGAAGGAGTCTGGAACGACCGTGTTAATCCTAATCAAATAACCTACAGGGGTGTTACGTGGGAGCCGTTTGCAGAAGTTGTATATGATATTTTTGACATTGTGATTCGGTTGTTCTATTTTTATTGCCGGAATTTGCTGCTTGATCACTTAAAACATTTGTTAAAAGTGAACGCTTGTCAGACAAAGTCAGGATATTGACAGCTATTATTCATAACCAAGTCAACACGTATAAAGTCCTAAATCCACCAGAGCACACTGTAATGTTGGATGTCAAGATGAAGGAGGTGTGCCGAATCTGTGCTCGTGAGCTCTGCGGCAACCAGCGCCGCTGGATCTTCCACCCCGCGTCCAAGCTCAACCTCCAGGTGCTGCTCTCCCACGCCCTGGGCCTGGAGCTGGCGCGTGATGGCCGTGGGGAGTTTGCCTGCTCCAAGTGTGCCTTCATGCTGGACCGCATGTACCGCTTTGACACGGTCATTGCCCGTGTTGAAGCACTGTCTCTCGAACGTCTCCATAAGCTACTGCTGGAGAAAGACCGGCTGAGGCACTGTATTGGAGCGCTGTATCGAAAGAACAACTTAGAGGACCAGCCAGCCCCAGGGTCAGTGCTGATAGGCGGGGGCACTGAGGGGGGCCTTTCGGAGGACTCTCCCATGGTGGACCTCTCGGTACTCCAGGAAGCTCAGTACAGCGACTTGGTCCAAGATGACCTGGCCTACTCTGTGTATGAGTCCTGGGCTGATCAGGAGGATCCAGCTTTGGGTCCCCCCCACAACCACCACCACCACCAACCCCCTCGCCACCACCCACAGTGTCCAGCAGCGGAGGCCCATCCTGGGCAGCGCGCCAGGCGTTGCAGGGGTTGTGCGGCTCTCCGCGTCGCCGACTCGGACTACGAGGCTGTGTGCAAGGTGCCTCGGCGGGCAGGCAGGAGGAGCACGTCGTGTGGGCCGTCCACCCGCTACTCGGGCAGCATCATGGGGGCAGAGGAGGCCTCCACGGGGGGGTCGGAGACCACGCCTGTCCCCTCTGAGGCCCCCTCAGGCAGGCTAGACAGTGAAAGGACCCTGTGTGAGCACACAAGCCCGAGCCCCGCGTCCTCCGTGGAGTCGCTGGACACGGCAGTGGACGCGGTTGGGCCCTGCGCAAGGCACATCCGGAGGGGAGAAGAGAACGAAGAGAGAGGGCCAGCAGAGAAAGAATCCAGAGACGCTCCACCTAGAAGGGACCTTCACTGGGAAGATGACCCCAGAGAGGGCTCTCTCTCTCAGCTTGAGATGGCTCTGAGCTTTTTCAGGTCCTGGGAGTACAAGCCTGTTAAAACGCAGCAGGGCAGCCGGCTCCCAGTGCTGGTCAAACCCAAGCTAGACCCTGGCCTCTCTCTGCCCCTCCGGAGCCCCTATGGTGGGGCCACAGACTGTGAGCTGTACAACCACTCCGGGGCTCCGAGCACCCCCGGCACCCAGCAGGAGTTGGTGTTAGACTTGGCGGAGATGGAGGAGCTGTGGATGGATGACTATGTGAAGTGTGGGCCCTTCCGCTTCCAACAGGTAGCTAGCTGGATGTAGCCACTGGGGAATCACACAAAGGTCATAGGAAGACGGAATCAAACCATGACCTTAAGAGGAAGAATATGTCTTTCTGTCAACAAAACAATTTTTTTTGCAATTTTATTAAATTCAACTAGGAAAAGCTCCGATACATGTCACCGAAACAATGTTACTTATTTTCGACTTTGCTAAAGGAAACTACACTATTTTCTTGTCTTTAACTAGAGAAGAGTGAACGAGGTCAAGTCTTCGTGAATGGCCTCTCTTAGTCATCGCCGAATAGCCTTTCACAGCTGCACACACTCAGTCTTTTGATTACCCTCTTATGTATATGATCCCATTGGACATCGTTATCCAAGCGACCCATCTGTTGCCATGGCAACCGTCGCTAGGCACTGCGGTCTCCTTCGGGATACAGGCTCTTCTGTCTAATCCTGCTCCTTTACGTCCTTTGTGATGGTAATGACCAGTCTGTCTTACCAGGAGCCCCTTTCTCGTCTGCCTGGCACCATTTAGCACTGAGACTACTCCGATGAGGGCAAGATCCTTGTTTGCTGCGGAAGCTCAGATTTTCCATAGATTAGACTCTGCATAAGGATATGATCATTGTTTTGTGTTGGACAAATCACAAAACCATTAGATTCATTTGTGGTGTTCTAAAAACGACACATCACACAGAAAGGACTGTGCAGTGATTTTGAGAGGTAGTCACATGGTAAGTGCTGGATGCTGATAATCAAATGGTGGCTAGTCATTAGTCCCCAGTGGGAGTGCGTGTCCTAGATACAAAAGTAATTAGTCCTCACACATTATCTCCTCTGTGATAGCCTAAAGCACATTACACTAGCTTGAAGGTTTAACATACCTTACTGATATTACATCTTGCGGCTTATATGTCTTATTAAACGTTTCCTTTAAAAATAAAAACAGCCAATTCAAGTCTACCCTTACAGTAGTGGTTTGTCTCATATAGAGTAGTACTGACCTGACTGTATTTTTCAAATCCCAAGAGGAGTATCTCTCCATCTGTGAAAACAAAAACAAGAAAATAAACGCCACGCTGCCGTGGTAACAGGGACTTCCTGGGGAAGTAATTTAGCAGCGAGCTGGTTTGATCTGCTTCCTCTCCTCAAATATACAGTAAGGCAGGATTTACTTAGCCTTTTAGTTTGTGTGCGTGTGTTTGTGTGTGTGTGTGTGTGTGTGTTCTAACATGAGCTTTGTGTGTGTGTGTTGTAGAAGCTGGTTGACGAGCAGCAGGCCCAGTTGAGCCAGTATGAGAACGCTGCGGGCCAGTGTGTGGGGGAACTCCAGAAGGCCCAGCTGCAGGTCCACTCTCTTCAGGCCAAGATCCGAGAGAGTGAGACCAGGAACCAGGTACAGGGTCCCCCTAACCCCTCCTTACTACACCCTCTTCTCCATCAGACTACCATTCTTCTGCTGCACATATATACCTGCACACTGTATACCTATTCAAAACATCATTATAGATGTGATTTTTTGTTGTATTGTATGTTATGGAGCACTAGCCTTTTGCCTGGATGACTATACTTTACCATTGTGTCTGTATGTGGGAAGAAGCTGCAGGTGCGTCTGTCAGAGATGGAGATGGAGCTGCGCTCTGCCAGGGAGGAGGCCCAGAGACAGGAGCGCAACATCCTCAACCTCACTGACACAGTCAGCACCAGGGAGGCCGAGGTGGGCAGGGAGGGACTAAAGGACCTAGGGTAGGGTATAGAAAGACACAAGTGTGAAATGATTCCTTCATTGTCTGTCTGTCTGTCTGTCTGTCTGTCTGTCTGTCTGTCTGTCTGTCTGTCTGTCTCTGTGTGTGTGTGTGTGTGTGTGTGTTATTGTGTTATTGTGTATTTTTGGCTCGGGGCTTGTGTGTGCGATTTAGTAGGACATACAGAGCACCCTGAAAGGAAAGCAATCACGCTCCTTCAATCAGAGACACTGGGCCCACTGACAGGGGCCACTAATGTTTACATTCTAAGACCCCACAACGCCCCTCCAACAAGGTGTTCCACAAAATGAAACACACACGCACACACACACACACTGCCCAAAAGGACAATAGAGTGCTGTTGCTTGTGTTTGTGTGTGATTGTTTGTCCTCCTGCGATACCTCCCCTCAGAGATACTTGGAAATCTTTGAGCTCCCAGTCAAGTCTCAAGTCTTTGAGCTCGAGTCCAAGTCAAGTCTGAAGTCTGTAGCAAAATCCATGTGGAACCATAGACGTTCGAGAGAAGAACTGGTTTTACGCTAATGTTACACATCAATCTTTTTTGTCTGAACATCTTTTTTTTCTGTGGGTGCTTTGAAAATGTGTACAGTCCAACAAACAGCAATCCAATCAGAAATAGTATGGTTTTCTTATACCATGTGCACTGTAAATACAAGAACATTAAGTTGCATGGGATTATTGAAATGGCCATTACAGATTGTAATCGCACGCATAGCTGAATAATCGGCAGGCTATTATCAGCAACATAACTATTAATCTATGTTTGATAATCAACCCATCTATGTCTAACACTGTATGTAGACTCTAAGATGCTATTGGCAGGGCTAGCGTACCTTAAAGGGCCCACCATTTAGACAATCATCCATTTTTGTACCTGAGTGTGGGATTGTCCAATTAGATAGACTTGGATTTTCAATGTGAAAAATCAGTTAAATGCAGAGCAGCTTGTAGAATCAGGTAGATTTTAGTAGTGTAGAGATAGTGTTGTCAGAGGTATACAAGAAAAATATTCGAACAGCGTTCGACAAAGAAATACTCCACAACTTATGTTATGGTCCCTTTAACGTTTAAAACTGCGTTTCTCCATAAGAAACTGTTTATGTACTTTCCAGAGATACATCGGCAGATTGCTTGTGTTTACGCACAATCAATGCAAACTACTTGTTGCACTTGCTGTAACAAGCATTGTCAACATCAACTCTTGCAAGGTTTAACCATGTGTTGAATGTTGTGGCCAAGTTCAGGCATCCTAGCGGATGTTCTGGGATTCCCACATTTTACCACAACAGGTTATGACTAAAAACACAAACATTTAGCTTTCAGTGTCTCCAAAAGGCAGAAATGGATCGGATGTTCATATTCAGTATATCTAAAGACACACATGCAAGAAACTACAATCACCACACACACACCCTATGCAAACAGTGAGTCAGTATAGATGACAAGTGTCTCACCCAAAGAGAGTTCCCATGCTCGCGTAAGCGCATACCACTCAGCCCTTTGGGCCGATAGATGACCAGGCAGGCGTCCACACTCCACGGTCCGGTGATGAAGGACCACCGCATAGCCCACCTTTGGTTCACCCTTCTTTGAGCGCTGCGCTGAACCATCAACAGACATGATCAGCATTCTCAATGCAATGTCAATGTCAGTTGAATCTGGTCTTGGTTTGCTTGAGACCTCGTCCTCATATGGTAGGGTACTAGGGGCATGAGAGTAGATGGGTTCAGACTAGTGCACTGCTTAAGATTGGCATGTGCCATTGAAAGCGAAACATTCTGATTTTGGAGAATGTGAGCTGGGTGAAGATGTGATGTTTTGGTTTGTAAGAGAAAGGAATATACTGCGTGTGGAACTAGCATCGAGTAGGGACATACAAACCACATCCGCTTTGGCTAGAACTGCCTCTGTTGCTGCTGCCATAGATGGCAGACAAGGAACGAGGCCTCATGCCACCGTATCCTTTTGGGTAATAGCTTTCCGCTTTCTTCCATGTTCCTGTGTAAGAACTGCAGACATGATGCAATCTCTCTCAGAAACAAAAAGATAAAAGAGTTTGTTGTTGTTTTGCACTCCCAGACAGGGACAAGATGCTAGCAGATTTTTGAGTGTACACAAGTACTGTTCTCCTTGTGGATTCCATCTTACCCGATTGGTCATTGTCATCTTTGGGCATAGATCATATCAGCTAGTGGTTGTGTTACTGCTGCAAAGTCTAGAATCCATGGTCTATAATAGCTTGGTAACAGGGACATTGTCTTCCTTTTTGTGATAAGTTTGGCAATCTGCTGAATACATGAAGTCTTTACTCAATCTATGGCCTTCTGGGCAATACATGACCTAGATGCGTGACTTTTTCTCTTACCAGCTGGAGTTTTGACTTTGCCGCCTTGCGTCAGTTCTCTGCAAGATATTTGAACAAAGACGCAGTATCCGCATGCAAAGACTCAACAGATCATCCACATACCAGACAAATACACTACGTTAGCTTGAATCCAGCCTTCTCCATTCCTAGATAGGCCTTCACAATACCCAGCAGCACTCTCAACATAACCCATAGCCATTCACGTGAATTTGTACTTATGTCCCCTAAATGTAAACCAAAATTGTGAATCAGGGTCTAACTGGGATGCTGTAGAAAGCATTTGTGAGGTCCATCGTGCTGAACCACTGTGTCTCCGGTGGTACCTGAGAGAAAATGGTTACTGGACTAGGGACAACAGGTGCTTTTGAACAGAGATACTCATTTACTGGGCAGAGATCATATCTGAAATACCAACATCCAGTTGACTTTTGAATTACAGGGAGAATCAGGGGCCGGGACGACTACCTCACTTAACTGAGGCCTCATGGATTGGACAAATGCCTTCTTTCCCCTCCTTTTTATGGGAAAATTGTGGTCTTTTAGGCGTAAAAGTCCTCTTTGGTAAAGGTCACGCCCCCTTTATCAAACCCACATCACTTGGGTTCAGGTACCAGAGAAATGCGTCAAAGCAAGCCTCCCTTGCTTTGTGGTAGAAGGGCCTGTTTCTTAGTTTTTTTTTCTTTGCAGTACATGAACAGACCCTCTGCATGCGGAATTTGTTTCCCAAATTTCCTCTGGCGGTTCCGACTCCCATCCAATGCAGGAAGTATTTTCCTTCTTTGCAAGTTCCGTTTGGAGCCCCTGAAGCATAGCTCTTTTAACTAAAGGGTCATAGCCGCTGATGAATGGCACCGAAACGCAGCCGCCACCCGTTCCCGGAAATAAATTATTGTCTCTCCATCCTCTTGCTTTACTTTGAACATTGTGACAGAGTCTGTCTTTCTTGGATATTGGACCAACGTTCTCTCCCTCGTCCCTCAATGTACGAAAACGATTTTTTTTCACATTTATTAAAAATAAAAACTCAGAAATCACATGTACGTACCTGTTCACAGCATTTTCTCAATACTTGATCTTGGTACCCCTATATGTGGGCAGTTTCGTCCATTTCTCTTTGCAGCACCTCTCAAGCTCCATCAGGTTGGATAGGAAGTGCCGGTACTTCGCCATTTTTAGATCTCTTCAGAGAGAATTGGATTTAAGTCTGTGCTCTGGCTGGGTCACTCAAGGACAGTTGCCCTGAAGAGACTCTTTCGATATCTTGGCTGTGTGCTTAGGGTAATTTTCCTGCTGAAAGATGAACCGTTACCCCAGTCTGAGGTCAACAGCGCTGAGGTCAAGTTTGTCTACTGGAGAAGTTTTATCCTCTGTCCAGACTTGTCTCCCAGTTCCTGCTGCTTAAAATGTTCAAAAATGCTTTTTCACGTTGTCACTATGATGTGTAGAATTTTGTGGGAAAAATAGTATTTCATAATTATTGGGATTAGCCGTAACATAGCATAATTTGGAGAAAGTGAAGCCCCGTGAATACTTTCCGGATGCACTGTATATGTAAGGACAACATTTTTGATTACATAAATATATAGGAGGACAACACATCCCAAACATTTGGAAACCTGTACTACAGCCTAGAGGTTTAATGGAGGAACTGAGTACATTAAAATGACTGTGACTTCCTGGTTCCTTCCCGGCGTATCTCAGGACATATAGACAGGAGCCATAAAGGCTGTGGCGCTGTCTTCTACCTGAGTGGGGATGGGGTTGGGTTCTGTGGCTCTCTAGCTCCAGGCTCTCGCCGATGATTATAACACAATGGTTACGTAAGGACGCCTTCTACCAGAGAAGTGAGGCATAAGCATTAGAGCTGTAAGATGGCTTTCAAGGACCATCTTTGACATGCTGATAAAATCAGACTTTTTCTCTCTCTCTCTCTTTCTTCTCTAACTCTCACACCCTTACTTTATCGCTCCATTTCTTTCTGTCTTTTTCTCTCAATTTGTTCTTTATCCAAACACAAGGTATTCCCTCCAGATACTCTGAAACCCACAACCATCAGTTTCATGGAAAATGCTAACAGTTTGATATTGTTCCCAAAACTTGTTTTCTCACCCCAAGCTGTGGTAGACGAGGTTGGAGAGGGGCAACAGGTGTCCTTCCTGTAAATGAAGGATCTGAGATTTGCCACAATGGGGAAAAAGACCCAGTCTAACCTCTGTAGTAAATCTGCATCCGGTGTTTACGTTTGCGTTTTTTACGGGACAGTGCTTTTGTACGGCAGTGGTGTGCTCTGTGGACAGTTTGGACCAGCTGGTGCTTCATCTCTGAGACTGTAGGGGAGAGGTGGAAGAGGGAATAACATCCATTCATATATTATCAGAACCGCTTATCCTATGTAGGGTCATGGGGTGGCCAGCTAACTTTGGGCGAGAGGCGGGGTACACCCTGGACAGGTCGCCAATCCATCACAGGGCCAACACATAGACATACAACCACTCACACACACA